>PVJA010004522.1:57561-85485 GCA_004027025.1 Myocastor coypus
CACTGTAGTGAGTAATTGTGTCTGGTCTTTACTCTTCAGTGTTTTCTTGCTGAAAAGTATTGCTGAGGTATTGTGCAGGTATATACCCAAATATTTATAAAATATTTATATTGGCTTGAAGATCTTGTAAATCTCCATTGGGAAAAGATGTATCCAAATAAATGGAAGTCACTTAAACAAATGTAAGTCCATTTCAGTTGAATAAATTGTTTAAAGAAAAAAAAGAACAATCTGGCAGAATGAGAAGATATTAACTATAAAAGAAAACATACCTGATTAAGTTACCAAAGTAAAAGAAACATTCACCTTTAATTTTCATTCTTGTGGCTCATAGTTTTGTGGATTTTATATTTGACTATCTAGTCATTAAGTTCTTTTTTTGTTGTTGTTTGTTTTTTGCCTTTTTGAGACAGGGTCTCACTATGCAGTTCAGGCTAGCCTTGAGCTCACTTTTGTAGCCTAGGCTGGTCTTGAACTCGCACCAACCCTCCTGCCTCAGCCTCCCCAGTGCTGGAATTACAGGCATGAGCCATCACGCCCAGCTTTAGTCATTAAGTTCCAATATCAAAATTCATAAAGTATTTTACAGTCATTCATTGATAGATACAGAACAGAAGAAAACAAGTCGGACAACATACATGTTCACAGTCCAGTTAGAAAAAAGATGAGACCGAGCTTTTAACTTTAACATATGAATCCAGTGTCCTCTTCCTGCTCTCTACAGTGTTATTCTTCTGTATTTTGGTACTTTATGGCTGTGATTTCCTGTTTAAAGCAATCCCCATGCACTGAAGAACAATTTGGTGTCTATAATCCAATGAAGATAATGTACCAAGGAAATATCTACAAAAGATGCACTACATATGAATTCTTTGTGCTATTTGTTGTATGTTAAACAGAAATATGTCAACAATGAGTATTTTTCAAGGTGTCTATCTGGGAGCCAAGGAGATAGCTCAGCAGCATAGCACCTGCTTGGCAAGTATAAGGTCCTGAGTTTGATGCAGACACCAAATAAATAAATAAATACATACATACATACATACACACATACATACATAGTAAAAGCAGTGATAAAGGCAGGAGTGTTATTCAGTGGTAGACCTCTTGTCCAATATACCCACAGTGATGGGTTTTCTCCCAATAATGAGAACTGAAAAAAAATTAATAAAAGTTATTATATTGATCAGTGGACCAGAGGGTCACAGGAATCTAATCTATAGTACTTCCCTATGAGCTGCATATTCGTGAATTCATTGTTCATGTTGATTTTATAAAGCCAAACTACAGTGAATAATGACACAGGGCCACCTCAGTATTAAATAGTGACAGTCCTGGTTTCAACGTATAATTACATAAAGATTAGAAGTACAAGTTCGTTTGTGCTCCACGTGGAAATTTTGAAAGTTTGTCGTGGTACTTTCTGAGGAAAGGGTAAGCAGGAGGCTGAGCGCTCAGATCTGGCGCGTTCCTCACGAAGGCGTGTATTCGCGTGGCTCTTGGGCTGCGAGACCAGTACTTGGGTTCTGAACCATCCCGAACTGGACAGAATTTTGTCCTGTCTGTTTGTTGAAACTCTGATATGTGATGAACACGTCGCCCTTGTCCTGCAGGGCTTCAGTGAACACAGCCAGCGCTGAGCGACCCCTGGGAAAGCCTGGGATCCCAGCGCTTCTGCTGGCCTAGTGTGCTGCCAACTCAGGGAGTTTCCCTGGCCCACAGCACTACACACGTTGTCAAAATCCATGCATGAGCAATAAAATGGCCCCGTGCAGCTCCACTGGTGAAGACTGGCCACAACATGTCCTTTTCTCTTTCCTCCCTTGTGCTAACTTTGTACCCTTTACTGAGATGAGGTGTCCCTTCATGTAATGACTTCAAGTCCAATGAGTTAGGGTATAAAATCGACAAACTTAGGGTGGTGCTGGGGGCCCTGTCCACACTGGGTTTTCACATAGTGGACGCATGAAGTCACCAAGGAATCAAGCGTCTGCAAGTCCAAGTACCATTGGCCAACAAGTAAACAAATGAGAATGACCCAACTTATAAATTGAGTTATTCATATGTTTTTTCTGTAGGTATGGTTTTAATATTTTCATAATCAGTATATTTTCCATATAAATACTCTTAGAAGTATGAACAGATCAAATACATCTTTTATGTTTTACTTTTGTGTTAATCCCTAAAACACATTGGGAATTTCCATGAAAACATAATAAAAGTAAAATTTGCTTCTACAGCTGTGAATCAGAATGCATATTAACATTGTCATACAAAGAAACCCTAAGATATAAATTTACAACTATTGCTTATATGTGTATATTCTTTTTTGGGGGATACCATTGAGTTCTGAGTCCTCCAGCTCCCTGTGAATTGCACAAAGCTCCATGTGTGAAAGACGGCGGGGCCGCCAGGCAGGATGGAGACTAAAACACTTTTCTTCTTATTTGAACATACAACGAAGACCAAACACCCCAGGCTTGTATTTGCTGCAAATCTTTTACTTTTCACTGTTATTTACATAAAATTCACTTTTAATTTTTACATAATTTATGTTAAAATTTACTTCTAATTTTTAAAAGTAAATTCACATTAACGCATCTGTATGGCTGGACTTTGCACTCTTCAATTTGTGCCTCTCACCTGAGGTACTGGCAACCGTGAGCTTTCTGCCTATGATTTTCTACTGTGCATCAGCACCTCTGGCTGTATTGGGTCTAAACATTCTGCCCCACATAACTTTCACAGTTTCACAAAATGCCTGCCCTTCACACTTGAACTCAACGTATGATAACTTTTCTTTTCATGATCCTGGGAATACAACTCAGGACCTTGGGCATGCCAGGAAGGTGCTTAGACAGCTGAGCTATCTCCCAGCCATAAAGTTTTTTTAAAAATTTTGGACAAACTATAAAAAATGCAAATGAACTGTCTATGAGTTGGCTCAGTCATTCCAGCTGTGTGCTATTTCTGGCTCCGCTCCCTACAAACCACTGTTGGGCCCATCTTCCTGTCATTTCTGGGTCCTCCGTGCCTCTGTGAAGTTTTGATTGGCTTCTTCACCTTCCAAGCATCGAAACTGAGGTCATGTTTGTTCAAAACAGCTTTGACATCTTCTTCCCTCAGCCATGTCACAGACACAGTTCCACAACCGTACCAGAGTTCTGTCCTCGCGCAACACCTTCCACCTAAATTTCATTGACCACTTCGCATTCCGATTCAGGAAACCAGTAAAACAGAAAGCTGTTTGCACCATGATGGCAATCACTAAAGCCAAATAAATAAAATGGAAAATTTCCAATTGAAAAAGCAGTAGTGAATTACAATGATCATAAAAGTTACCAAGCACTCAAATTGCAGATTACCTAGATTACAAGTGAAGGAACAGTTTGGATAAGGAGAGTTTTCTTTGAAGCTAAATTATCCGTGTGAAAGGATATGCTGCAATAACACTCAAACTGTGAAACACTAAAATGTTGTGTTCTCGTTATTCACAGGGATATTTTAAGTAGTTTAGAATCACAGAAGCAGCAATAATTTGTTGAATGTTAGCACTAATACATTAAATAAAGTTGCATATTATTTCCAGAATGATTTTTCCCATACTTGAGTAATGAAAAATCAATGTAAAAGTGAAGAGAAAAGAACTAAGGAAAAGTAATATAAGAATAATGTAGCAAGAAGACATGTGTCAATTGAAGTAGCTAAGCAACTACTGCCTTTGTTTCTTCTTTAAA
This sequence comes from Myocastor coypus, assembly GCA_004027025.1. Lineage (NCBI taxonomy): Eukaryota > Metazoa > Chordata > Mammalia > Rodentia > Myocastoridae > Myocastor > Myocastor coypus. The sequence goes on from PVJA010004522.1 coordinate 61,299, forward strand.
AAAATAATTACCTACTGAGACAATGTTATGTGTACAGTTGTGAGATAAAAAAAAGTCACTGCCTCACTAATCCTCCAATATTCCCTTAAAATGTCATTTAAATAGTAATTGCCGGATTTTATTTCTACCAGCGATAAATGTAGCAGAAAGAGAACAGTTTGTGTCACTATACCAGCAGTTAGAAAACTCTCTCTGTCTTGATATACCATAAAATTTTATTTAAAAGCCATTGAGAGGGAATAAATATGGAATCTCATAATGTCAGTTTTACATTCACTGTTTCAGAAAAATACCTTCACTTTAAAATATATGTTCTCACATTTTATAGGCAGTACTTAGCTTCCTAATGTAAAACCCACTTTCCAGTGTTACACTATGAATAATTCTGGTATGGAAAGCTATCTCAGCAAATCGCACTCACACTTCAAGGGGCACTTCTACTTGTATCTACTTGCAAAGAGAGATGAACAGTTAACATCTAGTATTGCTTTCAGAATCCTAAGGCGTGTATTAACCTTACATTGAGACAAGCAAGACCTTTCTCCTGCCCCTTCTAAAACATGGAAAAGCTATCCTGACTTGGGTAGCGAATATTACTTCAATGTATCATTCTGCTGTTGATGGAAAGACAAAATTATTCCAGAAAGCAAACAGTGCTTATTTTTAACTTTTTCCTTGACTGTCAAGTAATAATGAAATGAAAGCAAAGTAATTTGGAAGTGGTTGACATTGAAATAAAAGAACCTCAAAGTTTTCTAGTGATTTCAATTTTTTTTCCATTTAAAACATGATTTTATCAATGATATTTTAACTGTTTTTCAGAATTTAACCTCCAAACATAAGCAAACAAACAAAAAACTTGGGAAAAAAAAAAAAAACAGGAAATAACTCTTGTCAGATACTGGACACCAGACAGCAGAAAACTGTGATTACTGAGAAAATGTAAATAAACAAAGCCCATCCTGGAATTTCCTAGTGCCCCCTTAAAAAAATATCCCAAATGCAATATACAAGGAAACACAAGCTGAATCAAAGATTGTGCCACACTGTGGACTCAGACACCGGACCTCAGCGACCAAGACGCAGGGAACTTGTGTGGCAGAACGCTGAACCAGAACAAGCCCCTGGGAGAATCAGTTCAGAAGAAGCTTGAGCACCTGGGACTTCGACGAAGTCCACGGTTCAGCATCCAACTGCATGGAGCTACGTGAGTCTGACAACAAGTTGTGGAATTCTAGCTTCCAAAGATGCTAGAACCCCTCTGAGTAACCATCATGACATGGCGTAATACTGGCTACTTGGGAATTGTTCTTGGGACAATGGAAGGTTCACATTTTTATCTCTAGAATTAAGAAACACAGTGAGACTGTGTCTCAAAGTAAAAGACAAAAAGCTGGAGACATAACTCAGTCCAAAGGCCTCACCCCCTTGGTTGTAACTTTTCACTGCTGCAGTAGAAAAGAAGTCAAGGTAACCTGGAGATGCATGCCTATGTCTATGTATCTACCTGTGTATGTATGTATGCATGTATGTATGTATCTATCAAGGCATTGTGAAAGGAGAAGAAATTAGAAGCACAAAAATATTAAAAGAAATGACAGCTGAAAAATTGTATTTGACGCAAAGCATAAATCAATGAATACAGGAAACCTAATAAAGCTGAAGAAAGAGAAACAAAAAAAAAAAAAAACAAAACATGTCATAGTAATATTGCTATAAATGAGAATAAAAAAGACTTTAAAAGCCTCCTGAATGTATAAATGTATAATGTGTCTAAAGGGAGGAAGATATTATAAAAATGATTACAGAAGCGCGGTACTTGTAGAATCACAAATAAAGAGTGCAGCTGACCCCTATATCCAGTAAAGTAGCAAATTAATTGGTAAAATCATTTTTTTGAAATATATAAAATCTTTGGAATGTTTTCTAAAAACATACGGGACACTAACATACATTTCCTCTAAAGCCTATTTATTACATTACAGGAAGAAGAAGAGTGAAAGTCCTTGTGATCTGAGTATGTTTGCTTGACCTTTCTTCACTTCTGTTTTTTTTTTTTTTTTTTAAATTAATTAATTATTTTAACGTATTTGGTCAGGGTCTCACTATGCAGCTCAGACTCATAGTGACCCTTCTGTTTTCAGCCTCCCCAGCGCTGAGATTACAGGCGTGCACCACCAACACTGGGTCTTGGTGGTAGGCTCAGGGTGCCCAGGGGTGGGGCTGGTGCAGCATGTGGTGCAAGGGACCAAATCCTGGTCCCTGTGCTTGTCTGAGCAAGCATTCAGTCTGCTCAGCTATCTCACCAGTGCTCTTCACTTCTTATTTGAAAACTGTCTCCGATGTGTTCGGCAGGCAGGTGTGACCAGGAAGAAAGGGTTTCTCTCTCCCCGTTCATCCTTGTATAATTTCACTTTGTGAGGGGCAGAAGTCAGAATTCTTATTTTACCTCCAGCTTCAGTTACAAAACTCTAACTGTCAGGTATTGTAGGGCAGATTTGAGGGTCACGCTTCCCGCACCATTCTACATAGGTTAGAGCTACTGTATCAGACACAGGACCTTAATCACCGAGCCCTTATTTTCCCATCCCTGGCTTGGTGCTGGAGTGAAGATCCAATTTTGCAGGAGTTGTTAAATCACAAAGCGCTGCCGAGCTCACCCACATTCCTGGGACAGTCACGTTGCTAGAACAAGTGTTAGCGCCACTCTTACGCAGGGTACACAGATGCAGCCAGAGGGAGGGAGAAACTCGAAGGATGTAGGAAAAAGCAGATCCACCTAGAGGTCGTTTTAATTTGCAGCAGAGTGTGGAGATCTTCTTCCCTAGTGCTGCTGTAGAAAGTAGTGAGAATCTTGGCAGAGTAGTTAAATAGCAACTCCATAGCTTGGCAGAGTAGTTAAATAGCAACTCCATAGCGAAACTTAAAGTGACAGAGAAGCCAGATAAATGAGGAAGGGGAGGTGTCCCGGATTCACACTGGCCCCAGTAGGTGAGAAGGTGGAGCAGAGGTGCTAAGCCACACCTACTCAAGGGCGGTTGCAGCAGGATGCAATGGAGGCTTTAAAGCATTCTCTGCGCCACCCAAAACCACACACAGAGGGGAGATTCTTCACTCTTCACATGGATAAGTCTAAGTAATAATTTTGATCAAGAATTACTGAAGTCGTAAGTTACTCTAACTTACAATTACTCTCTAAAAGAGACACCTAAAATAAAATTTAAAAAGGGTTATTCTAGGAAGTCTGAAACAAAGTGTGCCTGACCAAACTACCAACTCTCAGAAATGGCCAGAGAGACTTCCAACTTTTACTCCTGCTGCCCACAGAGAAAAACAAACAAAACCAAACTTCCCCGCCTACTCCCTCCTTTGGCACTCACAAATTCAGCAGTAAATGATGAAATCTCACTAGCCAAGCAAATTTAGACACAGTCTTTGATCAGTCACTAGTTTATCTCAAGGGACAAGGTGAGAAAGAACGCAGAGGCCACACATGACAGGGCAGTCAGATTTCATAGAATTCATTTCACTGCATGGCTAAACAAATAATTCTGTGTTGGCCAAACAGCAGGACAAGGGTTAGCAAGATGGTTCAGTGGTCTAAAGCGCCTGCTTAGGAAAGCTTTGGCAACGCCATGACTGTGGTTTGCTCTCACCACATGCTACAACAGACCCACCCCAGGGCAAGCTGAGCCAGCCATCAAACAACAACAAACAACAACAACAAAAACCCCAGCAAGACAAATCATTAAGTTTAGATCTTATAAAATAAGATCTCTGAGTGTGAGCATAGGCAAGACGTCAGTTCCAGGAGCTGTGATGATGAGTAACCTATTTTTTTCCCCATGTTTCCCGCAAAAAAGGCACAAATAGTAAGAAAGTATAGCTATGCTCCAGAGGTAAATGCAGGCAAAGAAGTCTGGATTTTAAAGGGACTCAGAAGGCAGGAGGAGAAGCCAGTAGAGCAAATACGACAAATACGTCTGAACCACCTCAAGTCGGCTTACCGCTACCAAGTGACAAGAATAATTTATCATCAAATATAGAACAATACAAAAATAATCTATATAAAACTATAAAAGCAAATTCAGAGTTGAATATCATCAAATGAAAATTTCATCACAATGGTGTCCCCCAGGATTTTCCAGATGGCTAAAGAAGTCATCACTCAACACGAAGTCACCGAGCAGAAGTGACACAGAATGAGAAAGACACCAGAGAAAATAAGACAATGAATACAGACTCCAAGAAACACCAGAAACCATTATCAAATAGTTCAATATGCATGAAATAAGAGTATTTCTAATGGAGTACAGAAAGCACAAGAAAAAATACTCAAGGCATAGTGATAAAAGACTTGCCAAATTTTCAGCCAAACTTTCATTTGCACATCCAAGGGGTACAGCGAATGCTAACCAGTACGAGAACAGAGAGCACCACTCATGGGTGGCCCAGCCTCTTGTAGAAATTAAAAAAAAAAAGCGGGGGGGGGGGGACTGAAAGACATTAAGAAAAAAAAAAAAAAAAAGGGACTCATTGCATGCATGGGATTAAAGGCTCACTTCTCAGAAGCACTGGACTCAAAATGGAGGTGAGAAGATGTAGTCAATGCGTTGGGTTAACATGGCCAAGCTGGAGTCTTCTAGCTCACAAAGCTATCTCCAAAGAAAAAGAAGCAAAGTCAGTAATGAGGACTGAGCCACTGCCATCATCCTGACACTTGGAAGAACAAGGCAGGAAAACATCAGAGCCAGTCCGGCCCACATAGTAATCCTGCTGCAGGAAACAAACAAAAGAAAAGTGGCAAAATAATCATATTTTTCAGATAACTAAAATAACAGAAGACCTTCCTCAGAAGAAATGCTGCAATGAAATCTCCAGCCTGAAATTCAATGTCTCCAAGCATTAATGCAAATATAAACAAGAAGAAAAGAACACTAAGGAAAGCAATTATATAGATTATTACAAAATACAGTTGTGGGGGCTGGGGAGATAGCTCTGTGGCACAAGTGCCTGCCTGGCAAGTGCAAGGTCATGAGTTCGAATCCCAGTCCCACAAAAAAAAAAATACAGTTGTGGACGTATTCTTAAATTTTTCTAAGCTATTTAGGAAATCTTTGTATAAAGCAACATTTCTCTAATTTCCTGGTTTTTTTTTTTTTTTCTTTTTACAAGAATACACTTCATGGGGCTGGCGAGATAGCTCAGCAGACCAAAGCTCCTGCTCAGGCAAGCTCAGTGAAGTGGTAGGGCCACTGCTCAGTTCCCAGCAGGACAGGCACATCTGCTCCACCCCAGGCAAGCTGAGCTAGCCACAGAGTCCAGGCCCGGTGGTGCACAACTGTAATCTCAGTGTGGGGGAGGCTGCAAACGCGAGTCCAAGCTGCATAGCGAAACCCGCAATAACCAAATACATTAAATATCTATCTATCTGTCTCTGTCTGTCTGTCTATTTATCTATCTATATCTTATAATTAGGACTCTCAAATTTAAGACTTCTTTGATTTTTAAAATATAGTGTGTCTTCCAGAAATCTTCATGTACCTCATGTTTAGAAGAAAGCATACCTTGGTAATATTATACGTACTGTCCTGTACTGGAGCTTACAGGTTAGCTCAATTGTTTAAGCTCCTGCTAGGGCAAACTCAGTCAATCAGGTGCAGGAGAGCGCAGTTCAATCCCCAGAACCACATGTCTTACCAGACCTGTCATTAAGGCCACCTAAGCCAGCCCCCCCAACCAAAAAAAAAAAAAAAAAATCCTTCAAAAGAAAATCCTTCAAAAGATATGATCACAAATATAGACTCATAAATTAATAGAGTAGGATTGAGAATTCATGTCCAAATGGGAGTGAAAGGGAGAAGAGAGAGAAGAAAAGAGGGATTTAGAAAATGAGAGGATGAAACAGGAAAATGGAAACAAAACCTTTGTAACTGAGGAAAATAAGAAGTATTAAAAAGAAGAGAAGGAAGTGGAAGAAAGAATTATGATATGTATAGGCAAGTTTTTTCTATGAATAATATGATCATTATGTACTATAAATGTATTAATAACTTTTTAAAAAGTAGTTACAACACACAGTTTTGATCAATTAATGTTGACAATAATATCAAGACATGCTTTTCAACAAACACTGCTGTTAGGAGACACATAAATGTAAAAAAAGATAAATATTGGGACCATATCTACAGCCTACACAAAGATTATTTCATACTATACACTTATGGAGAAGAGACAGAAAAATAAAACTCTTAGAAAAATGCATATATGTACAGGATCCTAGAGTTTTTTCTTTCTTATTTATTTATTTATTTGTTTATTTATTTATTTATGTGAACAGAACTTATTTATTGAGGAAAAGAAAGTTCCTGTCCAAGAGAGGAACAGGAGGGGGGACCCGAGAGGGTGGTCCTTATCTTAGAGTTCTTGATTTCATAACCGGTAATTTCTTATATATAATATCAGAATTACAATCAATAAAAAGAAAATATGTGTTTCATGGATTTCATAATTTTTCAAACTGTTTTGTTCTACAAGTAACATTATCAAATATACAGGATACAGAAAAGGCAAAATATTGAATACCTCATACTTAGTAAGGACTATAGAAAGACATTTGTAATGCTGCCTAGAAGTTAATAATAAAAAGAAAATAATCAAATTAAAAATGAAGAAAAGGACAATATGCAATGTGTCAACTTTTAAAATAAGAAAGGGGAAAAGAAAAAAAAAGTAATGTTGATTGAATGTGTGAATGTTTAATTGTTTGATCAATCTTATATACCTATATGTATTAATCTAAACTGATCTGATGATGCAAATATGTAATATAGCCATTGTTAAATTGATACAATAAAAATATTTTTAAAATAAAATAAATCAGTTCTCAGAAGCTAAAAAAAATGAAGAAAAGCTTTCTGGAGATATTTTCTTAAAGAAATATACAAAAATATCCAATAGCAATGCGCAGGCATCAAGGAACTGGAAAGCTACATAAATGCATGTTCATATCCACCCTATATTCTCTTTGTTCATATGGAGAAAGATATTTATGTGTTGTTGTTAATATGTAAAAGCATTCAGAAACCTTAAAAAATTCTATTTCTTCATTATGTTCCATCTGTGGGCCAGTACATCTTTACTTGTATGTCCAGAAGAAATGGTGAATGCCTGTAATCCCAGCACTTGGGAGGCTGAGGCAGGAGGATCAGTGCGAGTTTGAGACCAGCCTGGGCTACCAAAGTGAGCTCAAGGCCAGCCTGAACTGCACAGCGAGACCCTGTCTCAAAATGACAAAAGAAAAAGAAAGAAAATATACACTTTCACAAAATCTTGTGCTGCACATGAATGCTGACATCAGCATCATTCACAGCAGTCAAAGAGTGGAAATAACCTGTGAACCTATTGAGTGGTTAATGCATAAAAAAAGTGAAGCAGCCGTGCATCGTAATGGGTCATTCTTGATGAAATAAATGGTCACTGAGACCTGCTACAACATGGTTGGATGTGACAGATCTGCTAAGACCTGAAGAGGCCAGGGAAACAAGATCAGGATGTGGGGAATTGTTTCTTAGAAACACAAATATAGGTAAATCTACAAGAGAAAAAAGTCAGTGGTTACTTACAATGGTTTAGGTGATTTGGAGGGAGAGAAGAGTGGGTTCATGGATGGAGTTTTGCTTCAGGGGTAGGAAAAACTATTTTAAATTAGGCTGTCCTGGTGGCCCAACAATATAAATTCACTAAAATTCTTAGATTGTATGTTCTAAATAGTGGAACTATACTGTGTTTAAAATGCACTTCAGAGTTGGGAGACTGCTTGGCAGTCTAAGCGCCTATCTGGCAAGCACAAGGACCCAGATTTGATCTCTGCTACCGCATGCTGTGCCAGTGGCCCCAAAATCCTAGGTGCACCAAGCAGGCCACCGAAACTGGGTGTAGTGGCACATGACTGTAAGCTCAGCAATAGGAGGATCACCACATGTCTGAGTTGTGTGCTGAGACCTTATGCCAAATAAAGAAAGAAAGAAAGAAAGAAAGAAAGAAAGAAAGAAAGAAAGAAAGAAAGAAAGAAAGAAAGAAAGAAAGAAAGAAAGAGAAAGAAAGAAAGTTTTAAAAACTTAAGACACAATGCATTCCAAATCCTTAGGAAAAAAGTCAGACTTCTCATCAAAGTCTGCATTAATGAGATGATGAAACAATATTAGTAAAAGTACACACCAAATTAAAAGAAAGAAGAAAAGAAGTTACATATTCCTCCACGGATCAAAGAATTAAATAAACGTAAGAAATTTGCTACAGTCAGAGAAAGATGTTACAAATCACCTAGTGCAAAGTATAAAACAGATCTTGTGATGCTCAATTTACATTAGTATGAACTCATTTTAATTTTACCACACAGCCAAAAGTGTGGTAACATTAGTAAATGCATCTGTATGGGGTCAGTTATGAATAAATCCATGTTACATGAGCTTGGGTTAGTATCTGTCTGTATGCAATAGCATAAAAATTGATAGGAAAACATAAAGTATGATAAGATAGATAATCTCAATATAATGTTTTAAAGTATAATTAAATTATCTTTGGCAGATTTTATGATTAAGCTTTGAAGATTTTCAGTTAATAAAATTCAACAACTTCTGCATAAATTACTATTGACTTTAATATGGCAATTTACTTCATACACCTACAGATGAGAAAAATATATAATTTACCTGGACTTAGCTCCATGTATAACATGCTTTCAACAACCTTTTTGGAAATTTTTTGTGGAGAAAATGACAGCCTACGATAAATTAATCCAAATAAATATAGAACTAAACACGTTAAAAGCATTACTAAAACATCCTAAATAATGTATTTACAGAGAAAGATCTACTAGTTTTTGAAACTTTTGTTTCTGAGGTTGATTATTTTTGTAAGTATTAACAACATGTCTTTCATGACTTACCCATCATTAAATGAATCTATAAAATTTTTGGCCAACTTCTTGGCCAGAAATATTTTTGCATTGAAACTTAAATATTGATTTAAGGCTTTTACAGCTCAGCATTCTAATCTAGCTTTACGTTTTATGTCTTGTGGTTAAATTTTTCTGCTGGGTGGTTAATGGCAATGTCAAGCAAGAACGGTATAGCAAAACATGGCACTTTTTTATCTCTCAAAGTCTGTCAAATCTCCTCAGGATTTACTTTGGAACCACGTACAGTGCTTTGTAGAACTGTTCTCAGTGTCAGCCATCTGGATGAGTCACGGCCATTGCTTGACCAGTTTGCTCTCTGTGAAAGCCAGAGAGAATATTTTCTCTCTAGGTGACTCTCCTTAGGCACACTATATATCTTCAATTCCTTTTGCTCTGTAGCCCAATAATCTCTTTGGACAGAAAATTTGGGAAACCACTGAGTTATAGGTTGTTACAACACAGGTTCTCTTATGTCCTGAGTCCTCACTGATCTTGAAGGGCTAGGCCCAAAATGTTGGCTATCCTTGTAAGCCCTTCTTTTTCTCTAGTTTTTGGTCTGTAAATGTATATTGTTAGCCCTCCAGAAGAAATGCTTGACGATACTATTACTCTATAACATAGCTACTTGAGCATGACATCACTGTCTTTCTGAGTATCAAACATCTTAGACTCAAGTTGGAATTGATATTTTGTATCAATCATTGATATGCTCACAAATTTCTATAGAGTGTGATAAAAACAGTTACATATTTTTACACATTTGGAAATCTAAGTATATACAAAATTGTAGTCAGTCAATCCTATGGCATTTTCCTATTCTCTTACTCTCATTTAATACCGTTTTTTGCTTTCTTGTAAACCAACCATTTACTTGCGAGAGAGTATAGCAGTAACTGAAATTACATTAGAAGCAGCACACATCTCAAAGACCAGAATAACAGGCATTCCAAGCATATTTTTACTGTTACACATTGCTATCCTCAGTGTCAAAAACATTTTGGAGGTTCCTAGGACCATTGTCTACTTCATCCTGTGTATGTAAGTGCATGGCTTTGCCCCTGCCATGCTTTCCAACATTGCCAGCTTTACCAATAACCCACTGCAATCATCAGGCATCGGATTATGTATACAACTACTTTCTCTTAGTTCAATGAGAAGAAATTTTGTTGTACCAATAATGATTTGAAAAATTATAACATCTACACCCTTTGCTCCGTATAATTAATAGGAGGACAACAACATGCATTGTATCAAATATTGAAATGTACGACTAAGGTGTTTTAAACTGTCATATTGTTATACATTCTTATTTCTCATTAAAAGTAATTTTACAAAGCCAAAATCATGGCAATAGACATCTGCTGTGGAAACTCAGACAAAGTTCTTAATCTCTCTGTGTGTCAGTTTCCCCAGTGTCCTGAGGTCATTCTCTAAGTCTTCTCATGTTAATAATCCTCAAGTTCCATCCTTGCTAGCTACAGCTCTTATATTCCCAAGTGAAGCCTTCTTCTGTTTGTGTGAAACACCACACCGAACACTACAGTCAGAAGCAGAGGTCTCACAGAATTTTGGGTATCACATGGAAGGTTCCAGCCAAAGTTCCCAAGATTGATCATGTCTGCCATTAAAATAAATAAATAAATAAATAAATAAATAAATAAATAAATAGTTGAAAACAAAAAATAGTAACATTTAAATTTTAAAAAAGCAAATAAAATATAACAAAAATAAACCCTCTAACAACCTTGCCCTGCTCCCAATGAACAAAGCTATTTGTGGAAAGGAACTTGCTGGGGCCAGGGTGATAACGAGGCAGTCTAAGCACCTGCCTAGAAACAGAAAGGACACAGGTTTGATCCCCAGTACCACATATCATACTGGCCCTCAAAGTGAGAAATGGTGGTACATGCCTGTAATCCCAGTGACGGAGGCTGGGACAGGAAGATCACTAGGACTCCAAGCTGTGTAGCGAGACCCTATACCAAATCAATCGATCAATCTTTAAAGAAACTTCCTTCAATTTTGTCTTACAACTCCATTTTGCAGGAGTCTTACCCTCGCACCCCATGTCCACATGTTGACTGGAGTCATTTTTGGTCTCCGAAGTCTGCATCAAATATCTGGCACAACAAGTCTATCTGCACACAGATAAATGTAAATGGAAAGGCAGGAAGTGAACGGAGGCAGCTCTTGAAATGCTATCAAGTTCTATGTGTGCAGGGTTAACTGGCAAGTCCTGAAATCTTTTACGTAGATCCCCTTTTGGCTGTGGATATGTGCAGAATCTACCAGGTTTAGATTATACGTGCTCATAAGCATAGCCTCTTAATGAGTGTGTGCTCCAAAAACTCCATGTCCCTTATCCAGACAAAAAAATGACTATGAAAATGGAGATTTCATTTCTCGACACCAAAATTAACATAAAAGACAAATGTGAACCTCTAACTTTTGCTGTCTGTCTTCATGTCCAAAATATCCCACCTCTTGCCTACTTTCACTATACCAGGTTTGCCTTCCATCTTCACTTTATCCAAATAAAATTATATTTTCTAGAATTTCTACTGAATTAGTCCCTATAAAACATTTTATGTGGAAAGGCAATTGTATTTTTAATTTGCACTGTTTTAAAAGGACAAACTAAAAAACATACAATATTGAAGTAATTAAATAATATTACACACATACATTACTAAGATTCTGCTTATTTGGTGATAGTTCCTTTTAGAATACAATATTTAATCATCATCTATCTTAGATGAAGCAAATATGAAGGGAGACTTTTAAAATGTGCTTATGTATTGAAAGAACTAGATTTTCATTGTTTCATTGTGTAAATGCTAAAACACACTTTGTTTCCACTTATGTATTTAGTTCAGGGTCTCACTATGCAGCTTGGACTCCTCATGATTCTCCTTCTTTCCTGTTTCAACCTCCCTAGCTCTGGGATTAGAGGTGTGCGCCACCACACACAGACTCCATCACAGGCTCAGCATGCTGAGGGACAGGACAGGTGTGGTGTGTGGGACTGGGGATCGAACCCTGATCCCTGAGTTTGCCAAAGCAGGCATTTAGTCTGCTGCACTATTTTGCCAGTCAAAAGCACATATTTTTACAACGTATAAGGTATTTGTGTTCCAATAAATGGGAAAAGGTATTAAACTGCAGAAAAGTTAATACCAACTACAAAAGTGTTAGTAAATATAAGTCATAGGATTACTAATAACTCACAAAAACATTTTATAAATGACTGTGAGAATGATATCTTTATATTGAACGTAGATCAATAAAAAAATCAAATTAAAGCAGTAGAGTTCTTGTAAATAACTGCACAAAGGACATTTGACAGAATGCATTAGGATGCATGATTTTATGATTTTCTATATTTATATCAATTTTGTAAATGTACTTTGTACAAGATCCACAGGGTCTCACTACACAGATCTGACTCCTAGTGCCCCTCCTGTTTTCAGCCTCCCAAGCACTGGGATAACAGGTGTGCAGCACAATGCCCGGGATCAATCCCTGTCTCAGTAAGCCCTGGGGTGGGACCAGCACAGCACACCGGTATCAATCCCAGTCCTTGCATCTGCCTAAGCAGGCGCTTCAATCTGCTGAGCTATTTGGCTGGCCCTGAACTCGCTATCTTAAGATACATTTCATGGAAGTAGTTTCCAGAGAAATTGAAATAGGCAAGACAGTAAAGACCGCTGAGGCAGATACATAGGAGCGTGTCTTAGTCTGTCTCTGATACCTAAATTGAGTAGCTAAATTTAACATTTCAAACCACGGGAACAAAGAGATCATGAGGAAATAAGATATCTTCACAACTTTCTTCCATATGGTGGGAAAATTCTCTTGAGCAGCATTTCTCTATGTTTATTCTATCACTCTTAGGAAAGCAAAGAATAAAAAATGCGAGTTCGCTACCCGTTTCTTGGCTTCCTGTAATCCCCAAAGGATGCCCACCGGCACACTGACCTCTCATCCCGGGGGAAGCCTCCGATCACGCTGGTTCTGCCACTGCCCAGAACCCTGTGTCTACATCTCGCAGGTGCTCTAAGTTGCCAGCCAACTGCTTCTGTGATTGGACAGCTGTCAGTGTATGATAAAACATTTCTTTCCTTCTTTTTTTTTTCCTGTATTTTTTAAGGAAGGGTCTACAGGGTGTTTAGGGTCTCACTGCTACATGGCACTCAGTGATCCACCTGATTACAGCCTCCCAAGAGCGGGGATTACAGGCGCATGCCACCACCCTGGGTCTCAGTTGCTGGCTCAGTGTGCCTCTGAGGCCGGGCCCGTATGGCAGGCCTGGGGAATCTAACCCCTGGCCCCTGCACCTGCTTGCAGGCACTTTAATCCAGCTATTTGTCCAGCCCTGATAAAACCTTTCAACATATTTCTAAGTAATCATAATAAGTGACAGTTGATGGTTGTTGGGGACTGATTTTCACAAACGCATAAAGTTTTAGTCCTCCATGCCCTCCTATTCAACTACAAGTTATTTCTTCCAAACTAAGAAATGAGCACAGGGATTCTATGTGACTGTCACCCGAATTTGCAGGAGAGTTCAGTTTAGGAAGCATTGCTACATTTGCTGATGAATACTGCAACTGAAATGTAAGGCTGTTTGTGTGAGCTATTTCTAAGAGAAATCATTTCACATTTGTTTATCCAGTCTTATCCTGTATGTGAGTAGATCTAGGCTTTGTAAAGCTGTGAATCAGGGGAATCATATACCTAATTTCACATAACTTTTCAGTGTCAATTCTCCACATAATTTCAGATTTTAAAAGTTATCAGTATTTCCAGAGCCACGGGCTTTTAAAACTTGATGTAGTGAGTACGGTTGCCTGGTTCTCACTCAAAAGTTCCTTTTATCCCTTTCATTTACTTTATATGACATTAGTCTCTTTGTTGAATGGCACATAGAACAGTAAAGTAAAAATTGACTAGAAAGTAAGATAAAGTAGAAACTCACATTGGTCCATGCAGTAGAAGAAAAAGAGGAAGAAAAAAAAAAACTAGTAAGAAATAATTATCCTTATCTGACACAAGGAAATTTGAATACTACCAGGTTACTACAGGTCCAAATAACAACAACAACAAAAGCAAATTAAAACAGCAAAACTAATTTATATGTTAGCAAAACTAATTTATATAAGAGCTTAAATATATAAAATAAATGTATTTCTTACATTCACAGTTTTTATACAGTTGACAACAAAGAGAGCAGTGAAAGAAAGTCGTGCATGTCCATAGACATACATCAAAAGGTCTCAGTTAGAACACACAATAGCCGGGCGTGGTGGCTCACGCCTGTAATCCCAGCACTTGGGAGGCTGAGGCAGGAGGATTGCTGCGAGTTCGAGACCAGCCTGGGCTACAAAAGTGAGCTCAAAGCCAGCCTGAACTGCACAGTGAGACCCTGTCTCAAAAAGCCAAAAAAAAAAAAAAAAAAAAAAGAGCACACAATAAACCATCAAACAGTGGCCTGAAGCCTAGCCGTAGGATCTTAGGACCTCACAAATAACAGGAAATGTGAAATTTCAGACCACAGCAGTGTTGAAAACAAAAGAATAGTAAAGGGGGCCAGGGAGATAGCTCTGCAGCACAAGTGCCAGCCTGGCAAGTGCAAGGTTGGGAGTTTGAACCCTGGTCCCACCAACAAAGCAAAATGAAAAGAATAGTAAATACAAGAGCAAATATTTTGGGGCAACCTGCTCGGGTCCCCTTCTGTCTCTCTTTCCAGACAGAAGCTTTCTTTCTCTTAATAAATCTATTTTGCTAAAAAAAAAAAAAAAAAAAAAAGAGCAAATATTTTCACATTAAAAATAGTAAAAGCTACATAACTAAAATCCAAGCCTAATTATTAATACAAAAACATAAAAGTAATTGAAAATCAAGAATCAGATTGGAGGCCAACTGAAGATCAAGTAAATATGTGTTTTAGAGGAATATCTGGAACATAACATAAAAAGTGACATTTGCCCATAAGACTTCTTATGGCATGTTTCTCTAGAATTAGAAGAGGATTTGTCATTTAACAATGGGATCGTGATTCAAGTGGCTTCTTATTTAAAAGAATTAGAGAATTTGAGAACAAAGTACGCAGATGCTTATTTTATAGACATATTCCAAAACTAAGACGTATCGTATGAAATACCTTTTCTTTTTTTAGTGCATGATTTCTCTAATTTCCGCACACCCAATTCAATAAGGACTTTGCGAGCTTCCACACTAAATTCTAATCTTCCAGAAAATTTATTTCTAACTCAAAATGCCATAAAGCCAGGACAAAGCTTTATTTGTGATTCATGAAAACAATTGCATTCCTGAGACTCAAATCAAAGAATTATTGAAATTATCAGATAGATAAAACTTTAGAGCTAAACCAATCAATTGGTGGATGACGAAACATCTAATCAAGAGATTGATGGGTCTCCTTGCAGTCTATTGGTTAAGGTGAGATTGGAACCTGTCTGCCTTCACTCTGGAAAGATACCCTGGGCCCTGTCCTTCATGACGTTCCCAGAACATGCAACAAAGCTTTCATCAGACACTGTATTATATTATATTCACATATATATTCATATATAATCACATATATATTATATAATCATATATATATATATATATATATACATATAGATAGATAGATAGATAGATAGATAGATAGATAGAATGAATATGGTTCTATCTTCACACTATAACCAGCCATTCATATAATGATACTGTTTTTTGGAAGACTGGAAGCAAAGTAACTAATACTTTTTTTTTTTAAAGTCACATATTGATTGGGATAACATCATCCTCAAGTCAAAAGTGAATGTTTGGTAATGTTTTTCTTTTTAATCCTCCTTGTCTGAATCACAACATTCATAATGCATTTCTAAAGACTTGGAAGAACTATGAAATGTGGGAGTATGAAATTCGAAGAGAAAAAATATCAGAAATGAAATGGTTTAACAACAGTTAAGTGTTTTAATTATATTTTCTTAATGCATTTACTGTTTATTTAGTGAGTTATGTTCGAGACAAGACTGCTCGATGTTGTCCAAGATGATTTCAGTTTTTGGGGGGATCTCAAATTCTTCAACATTACCAACAAAATAACGGCTACCCACAGAAAATAAGCTTTCATCCTCAATTGACTTTCAAATATCTAACTCCCCTCCTTAACTTAAATGCCGGTCTCTCTTCTTGATATTCTTGTTAAATTTGCTTAAACATTTATAAGTTTCATGCCTATTTACTTTACGTATTAATGGCATCATTATTTTTTATCATTCTTTTAGCTTTCATTATCTCAAACTGTTCTGCAGAGCTGGGTATGGTTGTGCATGTACTTAATCCTAGCACTCGAAAGCCTGAGCCAACAGCCTCACTGTGAGTTCAAGGCCTGGCTGACCTACATCCTGAGAACAGGTTCCAGGAAACAAACAAATGAGTATTTTGAAGAGAAAAAAATGAAAAATTTCATATCCTTCATAGCAATTTCCAGTAAGTTTCATTTTAAAGTTTTAATCACGCTCATATGGGATCTAAAGTGTCCCCTGCAAAGCATCTAGAATATGAAGACAGAAACCAAGGACAGTCCCATCATGTTGAAAAACACTGATAAAATATCATTTTTCTTCTCTATTAAACAACAAGTAACAAAATATTGATCAGTTTGATGGTGGGAGATCCTCTGTCCCTACACATTTTATTTACTTTAAAATAAAAAATGACTTCAATTAATTAATTGGGGGCTTAGCTACATGGATCAAAGCTTATTCTACAGCCTGGAATGACCAGCTGGGGACTGAACCATTTGTGACCATTGTTGAATGGCAAATAATAGTTTTTCAAAATTTCTGTCCACCTTAGACCACAGCTTTTCTGAAAAAGCTATGATTTACTAGGCACAGACAGATCCTAAACTTGCTTAGGAAGTACTTATGTATTTCTATGTACATCTTCTGAGAATCATACAGGACTTTAAAATGAAGACATTATTAGCATGTGGAAATGACAGACCTTGCAATACTTACTCACTCATTCAAGAAAAAAAATGTATGCCAGATAACTACCACCAATCCATTTCTATTTGCTCACCAAATACCTTAAAACTGTGTCATTCATACACCTAGAGAGATTTGGAGAGGTATTAATGCGTCATAAATGTACACAACAACACACTAACCCAGACCTCTTTCTAAAGGGTAAAACCATTGGTAAGTGATAAAAATTTCTCAATAAAATACTGAAGAACATATAATAATAAATGTGAACCAAAATTTAACCTTTGCTTGAATTAGTCTACAATGTTCAGCGAAAATGGCATTTATGACAACCACGGCTTAGTTTCTTTAAATTTTCATAGCTACACACAGGTAGTACATAATGATGGTATTATCCGGGAGTGCTGATCCAGGGGTAAAGCAGTCCTAAATTTTCTTTTGGCTCCCCTTCTCCCCCACCATCTCCGGCTCATCATCCTTTTCTCAGATCTTTCTGTTTCCTTCGCCTCTTATTTTGCCCCTTAATCTATTTATATTTTGATAATAAAAATAGGAAGCCATGTATTACTTTAAAAATTGAAAATTACTGCTCCTAGTATAAAACTCAAGGGAAGTGATCCTACGGGTGGATGGTTGTGAACCTGTCATGTGTATTGTAGCAGACTCGTTTACTTTTTTTATAGTTGCTGCTGGTGGTTTATTTTTTTAATTTTTCAATCCTTGTTAGGCAGTATTGGAAGCTGGGTTACTGCTCTTATGTCCTGCTAGGTATCTATGGCAGACTGTCCTAAGTGCTTGCACTTGATCAGCATGGACATCTCTGTTTCCTAGGTCAGTGACCAACAGATACTTGAAAATTTTTCTTGTAAATTGCTTTATCCTTCCTCAGGTACCACAGAGAGCCTTTTATTTCAGGGACCTTGACACCTTTTGTAAATACAATTGGCAATTGGAAGAATGGAGTGCATTAAATCTAAAGATTGTTTTCTACCCACAGGAGTCCAGGTCAAGATACTGGAAGAATTATTGCATCCCAGTGCCTCAGAGTTTTACTTTGGTGTTTTATCATCCTTGGTCGCTTGCTTTCTCAAAGCAGAAAGAAAAGAGCAGGAAGTAATTAAATAGAAATTCTTCCGTCTCTCCAGGAAACCAAAATGACAATGGCAATTTGTTACCTTCTAGAAATCAGAGAGCAATTAAAGGAGAAATAAATCTTGAAGGATTTTCCTAAATCTTTAACTTATTTTACTCCAGTCTACTGTGTAGTGTCAGTGTGCGTATCGGCTCCATTTGGTACGAAGTCTAACACAGAGTACACACCTAATAACCTCAGTGATTAATTGATCGAGTACATATCTTCTGGCACAAGACAAAAGAGTAAAAACGAGTGAAAATTAAAACTTGAATCCATTTTAAGGCTGGGTGATTGATGTTCTAGGAACAGAGGACCCAAAGGCAAACACAGGAGTGAGGAACAAATGAAAGGAAGTTACAATTAAAGGTTGATCTTTGCTGTAGCGAGGTCTTGGGTGAGATTTTTATGAACACATACATCTGTCTTACTGAGGACAGCAAAGCCAGGATAACAGTGTACTCGCCCTTGATAACAGTGCTTATTTATCTATCTATCTATCTATTTATTTATTTATTTATTTTATTTTATTTTTGTCTTTTTGAGACAAGGCCTCGCTATGCGGTTCAGGCTGGCCTTCAACTCACTTCTGTAGTCCAGGCTAGTCTCGAACTCCCATTGACCCTTCTGCCTCAGCCTCCCAAGTGCTGGGATTATAGGCGATCGCCACCACTCCCAGCTACCACACTTACATTTGGTCTCCTCTTCTTGAAACAGATGCCAGGCTTCTATGTAGTGTTTCCATTATTGAGCAAAAATGTTAAATGCTTAGGAACCTCTATTTCCCATTAGAGATCATGGATAAAATATTGTATATTAAAAACAAAGCAAGTGACTGGGGAGATAGCTCTGTGGCACAAGTGCCTGACTGGCAAGTGCAAGGTCCCGAGTTTGAATTCTGGTCCCACAAAAAAAAAAAAAAACTAGGAATATTCGAAAATAAACACACACAGTTACTTTGTAGTCTGTAACACATGGATATTGTCAGAGAAAAGTATGTAAATTATTTAACATTTTATCTGATACAATATAATACATAAGCATTATATTATTACTACATACTTTATTAAAATATTGCAAATTAAAACAGAAGTCAAATGAATAGTCCTATAATTCTTGCTATTGCCTCATACTGTCTCCATATAATTCATTTCATATTTGTACAAACAGAAAATATATTTAAACCAGTATAGCTAACTGTAGCTTTGCGTGATGTGGATAACTGCCTTATGGTAATCTCAGTGCAAAGATATCTTTCACAACCTAATTCCCAATCTTATGCAGCAATGCAATTCTACTTATTTATTTATTTATTTACTTACTTACTTACTTACTTATTTGTTTTTTGTGGAACTGGGGATCAAACTCAGGACCTTGCACTTGCAAGGCAGTCATGTGTGCCCCTGAGCTATCTCCATAGCCCCTAGCACTCCTACTTTAAATACCATCATAGCAAAATACTGACATATTTACACATGTCAAATTTTAACTAATTTCTTTTCAACTATGGGTACTCAAAGGTATAAACCTCTGCGGTTCTTTTACATTTTTCTCAGGCAATTTTTCCATAACATTATGAAGGCTATGTTTTCCTTTTCTATTCATATTCTGTAAGGAAGGCACATGGAGTGATAATATCCTTAGTATGATATGTGGTGACTGTGTACAATAAAATATTTCAATATGTGAAATATTTACTTAATTCATTGACTAATATTTTCTAAATAACCAGGACATGATGTTAGAAAATTCATTAAGGTAAAGGATTCATTTAAATTCAAAAGTGGAAGCCGAGCGTGGTGGTGCATGCCTGTAATCCGAGCACTTGGGAGGCTGAGGCAGGATTGGTGCGAGTTCAAGACCAACCTGGGCTACCAAAGTGAGCTCAAGGCCAGCCTGAACTGCATAGGGAGACCCTGTCTCAAAAAGACAAAAAAATTAGAAAAAAAATTAAAAAGTGGGGGCCAAGGAAATAGCTCAGTAGAATAAGTGCTTGCCTGGCAAGCATAAGGGCTTGAGTTCCATCCCTAGTACCACAAAAAAGAAAAATAATTAAAAGATTAAATAAGTAAGTCAGAAGTGGCAAGTGTGTTTCAACAACACATAATATAACACTTTTACATGTGAATTCAGACACCATGCTTTATTAACCTTTAAGAAATAACATTTGATGAGCTTCTGGATGGTGAAACAAGATAGGGTATGAAAAGGCTACTAAAAGCCGGGTGTGGTGGTGCACGCCTGTAATCCCAGCACTCAGGAGGCTGAGGCAGGAGGATTGGTGTGAGTTCGAGACCAGCCTGGGCTACCAAAGTGAGCTCAAGGCCAGCCAGAACTGCATAGCAAGACCCTGACTCAAAAAAAAAAAAAGAAAAAAGAAAAAAGAAAAAAAGAAAAGTCTATTAAATACCCCACTCTTTTACTAGAAATTTGTAGATCACAGAATTTATAATTTATATTTCAATACAAATAATTATAAAAGTACAAATACTGAAGAAGTTATAGGCACATAATCACTTCCTTTAAGCAAATTTTTAATCTATTGTGTGTTCTTCAGCAGAATATTCTACTCATAAAGCCTAGCATTTTCATCTTTAACTTACTAATGTTAAACTCTATCTTTATTTTTTTATTTTATTTGTTTATCTATTTATTTATTTTTGTGGGACCAGGGTTCAAACTCATGACCTTGTACTTGCCAGGCACTTGTGCCATGGAGCTATTTCCCTGGCCCCTATCTTTATTTTTTAAGAGTTTAAAAAAAAAACACTATTTATGCATTTATTTATGGTATAGCCAGCTCAGCCTGCCCTGGGGGTTGGCTGGTGCAGCATGTGGTGCCAGGTATCAAACCGTAGTCCCTGTGGTTGCCTAAGCTTGCCTATGCAGGCTTTTTAGACCACTGAGCTGTCTTGCTGGCCCCCTAAACACTCTCTTTAAATTTTAAAGTTTACAATTTAAATTTTTACTCCAACATTACTATGTACATCCCAGTTACATGTTCTTTGGAGCATCGTAAAAAAAATTTCAAGAAGGAAAAGAAAAGCTGAAATCAAAAATTATTGAAGGCAGTGGCCTTAACATCAAAAACTTGCAATAAAATTAAGGAATTTCCTATGTGCAAATCAACAACCAAAAGAGGCTATTTCTGTTATATTTAACTCATGCAATCTAGCATAATCAAATTTTGTGAATTTTGAAATTCACGTCTTTTAAAAATGTCTTCAGGGGCCCAGCGGGATGGCTCAGTGGTATAAAGTGCCTGCTTAGGAAGGTTTGGGCGGCTTCAGGGACCGCGGTTCGATCCCCGGCACCACATGCTGCGCCAGCCCTGCCCTCAGAGCAGGCTGAGCCAGCCATAAAAATAAATAAATAAACAAATAAAGGTTCCGAAACAAGAAAAAAATAAATTTAAAAAAATGTCTTCAGAAAATGACTCTATGTCCTTTATTTGCCTGTATCAGAGAAAACACCACTTTACCTAGATCATTTTTCTCCACTTTGCGTACTATGTACATTCTGCTACTTTTACCTTATGTTGCTTTTTCAAACATCAGCAATCAAAGTATAAAGTCATCATAAAATAGATGAGAAGCCACCTCTAAATGCTGCCTTTTTGCATAACAAAGTCTGCCTGTGTTTCTCTTGGAAATACTATGCAAGGTACCAAAATGAAAATTTTAACTGACTTAGTTTCGCACTGTCTACAAATTATGCAGTTGCTACTTTTACTGCTCTACATTTCTCTATAAATTTTAGAGTCAGCTGGAGAGAAGAATGATTCAAGGCAGCAAGTTCTTTTATAGGAACATCTGACCAGATACCTTGGGATTCATAATACTTGATATCAGTGCTCTGCACTGCCAGTTGAGCCAAAATCCTAATATAATCAGATAGATCATCATCCATCCTAGGCAATAAGGAGTGTAGGGTTTTTTGTTTTGTTTTTGTGAATTTAGTCACGTGGGCTGTAGGCTTCAATAACTGCTCCCCTGTAATTTCATACGATCTAATGGAGACTTGACATAAATGGCTACCAAGTGTAAATTTCCAATTAAAAATGACAATAAAAGGTGGACGACTGCTCAATAAGAAGAGCATAGAAAAAGAAACCACGTGAAGACAAATGAAATGTATCAAGAAATATAGGAATAAAGATAATTTAACTAGAGAACTACTAAGGGTAGAAGGACACACAGGACATATCTATCTATCTATCTATCTATCTATCTATTAATTTAACTTGATTGTAAAGTTAAGAAAGGTCAAAGTTTATGAAAACTGCTAAGTCAAATGTAATGGTCAGCAACCAGCAGATTCTTTACAGTAACTTTTGATTAGAGAATTGCTCCCAAGTTGTTTGTTTTAGCATCACAATAAACCAGGGTGTAAACAGACACACATGCACACACACATGTTTGAGTGCCTAAATTCTAGTAATTTTTCATTATATTACAATTCAAAACTCATATGTTTAACTGGAAGACTCGAGGCTTCCCTTTTAGAACCCTGAGCAATTTGAAACCAACAAATACACATATCAGACTCAGAGTGATTCTCCTTTTTTCAGCCTCCCAGGCACTGAAATTATAGGTATATGCCACCACAATGATGTGAACAAATTTAAGTTAGTATTATTTCCTTGAAAATTTTTGATTTTGTCTTAATTCTATTTAACATTTCTACCCACGACATCACTGGCATACCAAAATTTAC
The DNA here is from genome assembly GCA_004027025.1 of Myocastor coypus. NCBI lineage: Eukaryota > Metazoa > Chordata > Mammalia > Rodentia > Myocastoridae > Myocastor > Myocastor coypus. The sequence continues at coordinate 84,112 of PVJA010004522.1, forward strand.
TTTTTGTATTATGAAAAAAGGCTAGACAGGAAATTAAAAAGTTAGTCATTGCAAAGTCTATGCTTAAGTGGAAATTAAGCTAAAAGCATTTTTGTTCTCGAGTATGCCCCTGTTTAGCCTGTAGTTTGAAAATCTTTTAATAAAATAAATTAGATAATCAAAATTATAATTTTCCTATATAGCTCACTGTCCATATCAAGTATAAGTGACTAGATTTTATAACAAGGTTTAGTCCTGTGCTACTTTTTTTTTTGATTATCAAAATTATTTCCTAGAAGTAGTTCTAGCCTTTGTGTAAGAAATATTGCTGTTTTTGTTTTTTTTTTTTTTTTTTTTTTTTTTTTTTTGTCTTTTGAGACAGGGTCTAGCTATGCAGTTCAGGCTGGTCTTGAGCTCACTTTTGTAGCCCAGGCTGGTCTCGAACTCGCACCGATCCTCCTGTCTCAGCCTCCTAAGTGCTAGGATTACAGGCTTGTGCCACCATGCCCAGTAGTGTAGGAAATATTGCTGAAAATGTTAATCAAAATAGAAGTAAAGATTAACACTGATCAAGCTCAGTGTCTCTAACCAGTCTCTGACACGTCACCGATCTTACTGCATCAGCGAGAGAAAGTGCTGAGGGCCACAGCCGCATCTCCCTGGTAAATCTCAACCTGACTTAAGGGCCAATCCCAAACTCTCGCATCATCCTGAGTCATCCAGCCTCCCGTGCTTCTTACTTCGCAGGTAACATCCGCTCACTGTCGCTAAGCACTGTTACTTCCACAAGAGCGCTGTTACAAGTCAGCATATATGCTAAAAACTTCTTTAAACTTCATCTCCAAGGACAACTACGCTGTGGACAAAGGGTATGGCGACAAAATAGATTACAGATACGGCTATGTTTTTAAGAAGTTTCCGACTAAATATTCACTACTGAGAACAAAACGAGACAACATTTTGGTAATGTGAGTGGAATACACGGAAGAAAGCTGGAGATGTACCTTAGTGGCAGTGCACCAGCATGGAGAGTGAGGTCCTGAGTCCAATTCTTGGGACTGAGATAGGGCCACCTAATGATTATCCTTAAGTCAATTATTGCTCTGTAATTTCATATAAGGGCGAGAGGTCATCAGTCACAGTTTGTTTATTATTCTCAGAGCACATCTGCATGTGTGGAGCACAGTGGATACTTGTTTCTGGTTTACTTAGCTTTAAAATTAATAAATCTCATGCAAGCAACGCAGTTCCATAAAAATTGTACTACATCTTTAAATTAAAATCTGTAATAGTTGTATCTCAGATTCCTAGATTTATAGAATTCTAAGTGCTTATTTTGTGTCCTCTGTTTCTGTCTGTCTGTCTGTCCCTGTCTCTGTCTCTGTCTCTGTCTCT
>PVJA010004523.1:0-30376 GCA_004027025.1 Myocastor coypus
TGATAAAGTAGACAGAATTCAAGAATATATAGGCAGTATAAACAGAGATGGAAATCCCAAAAAAAGAACTAAAAACAAATGCTAGGGAAAAAAAGAAAATATAGCAAATATAAAATATATATATAGAAATATAGCAAATATAAAATATATATAGAAAATATAACAAATGCCATGGACATACTTCTTGATAGATATCCTGGTCATGGCTGAGGGAAAAAAAAACATATGACCTTTATGATATACCAATACAAATAAGTCAAGAGTAAAATGTCATGAGTTAAGTGGTCTAAAAATATACAACAGATTATCCAAATTCTGTAAGTACAGGAGGTATAACACATATTATGGGAATATCAGAAGAAGAAAGGAAGGACAGACAAATATGTGAAACAATAATGACTAAATATTTCCCTAATTTTTTGTAAGACACTAAACCAAAAACCCAGAAAACTCAAGGTAAGTTACTAAAGATAAGTGAAAGAAAGAAAGAAAGAAGAAAAGAAAGACTTCAGCATGTCATTTTCCAGGCATAGAAAATAAAAGCAAGACAAATCAAAACTCCTACAGAAGACAAAACCACTCTACCTACAGAGGAGCAAAAGAAAGAATGATACTCAGACGTTCTTCAGAAATTATACAAGGAATAAGAGTGTGGAATCAAATATTTAAAATGTTAAAAGAAAAAAAGTCGCCAACCTAAATTTCTGTATGCTGTGAAATTATCCTTCAAAAGTGAGAGGTAAAGACTTTCTCAAATGAAAATTGAGGGAATTTGATGGCAACAGACCTTTCTTACAAAAAATGTTAAGAAAAGTTCTTAAAAGACAAGGAAAATACTGTAGATTAGAAATTGATACCTACCAGGAGGAAGAGCTTTGAGAAGAGAATAAATGAAGGTGAAATAAAAACTTCTGTTGTTGTTACTGTTTGTGTATAGTTGTCCCCAAAAGCCTTATGCTGTCTTGGGACAGCTTCTGGAATTTATGATTATTGCAGGTGTGAGTGCTGTAGCTGCCCTCTGGCAGGTAATTTGCACTACAATATAAGGAGGGAGAGAAGCTAGCTGCCAGAACTGCTGCTGTTCCTCCTTTACCTCTCTTGCTCTTTGAAGCATCATGAAAGTCTATTCTCTGCTAAGTGCAGCTCTGCCTTGGAGCCAGCTGAGTATGGACTGAAACCTCCAATAACTGTGAGCTAAAGAAACCTTTCCTTCCTTCATTTTGGGTGCTGAGTATTTGTCCCAGCACTGAGAGAAAAGTAACTGAGACAATTGTCCTCATTGTTTTTTAATTTTAAAGAGAAAAAAAAAACTAAAAATAGAATTGTAAAACAAAATCATAGAAAATTTAATGATTATTATATTGCATATCATTATCTTCACATTAGTTGCTCAGATTAGCAGATATCTGCATGCCAAGTTGATCAAACAATACAAGTAGTAGCTATTCCTTTCAGTGAATTAAAAGAAATTAGTAGTACAATTAATTTAACTACCTTATGTATGTGTATTTTCTTTTCCTTCCTTCTTTGTTCCTTTCCCCAATTCCAGTTGTTCTATCCTTTTAAGCAGTTGATTTCTATGTCACAATATCTATTATACCTTTGGGATGTTATAAACTCTTGCAGTTTCTCACACTGGAAAAACAATACAATGTTTATACATGCAAGTCTGATTTATTTCATATACAAGTGTAGCCTCTAGTTGTATCCATTTACCTATAAAAGCCTTACATTTATCTATCTTGATAGCAGAGAAATAATTGTACAAAAATACTTCATGTTTTTCATCCATTCCTCAGTTGATGGGTATTTGTTTCCAAGATTTAGCTGTGACAAATGACATTACTATACACATGGTTGCACATATATCACTGTGGTTTGATGGTTTCAGTTCTTCTTACAGTGGTTCTTAACCTTTCTAATGCCGTGACCCCAAAATACAGTTCATGTTGTGGTGACCCCAAACCAAAAAATAATTTTGGTGGCTACTTCAAAATTGTAATTTTACTACAGTTGTGATTTGGAGTGGCTTTAGGTGACCCCGAAATACAGTTCATGTTGTGGTGACCCCAAACCAAAAAATAATTTTGGTGGCTACTTCAAAATTGTAATTTTGCTACAGTTGTGATTTGGAGTGGCTTTAGGTGACCCCTGTGTTTTGGTCGTTCAACCCCTGCTGGAGTCACGACCCACAGGTCGAGAACCGCTGCTAGAAAAATACCCAGAAGCATCACAGCTAGGTCAAATAGGATGTCTACTGTTAGCTTTTTGAGGAATCTCCACACTGATTTGCACAGTCGTCAATAGTCCACTCACACTAACATTGAAGAAGGGTTCCTTTTCTTCTATCTTGCCAGCATTTGTTATTCGTTTTTTTTTTTTTGTCTTTTTTTTTAGTTTTCTGGGATGAGGTGGAATCTCAGCTTTGGTTTAATTTTTAATTTGCATTTCTTCAATGACTTACTGAATATTTTTACGTGTTTTATTTGCCCTTTGTATTTCATCTGAGAAGTATATATTCATCTCAGATGAGTTTTTGGATTGAGTCTTTGAATTTTAGAGACCTGAATTTTTCATTGTTTTTTCTTAATGAAAGTCCTTTGTCTGAAGGACAGTTGGCTTAAAGTTTTTGCCAATTTGATGGTTTTGTTTTCACTTTGTTAGTGATTACTTTTGATGTCCAAAAACTTTTCAGTAACATGGGGTCCCAGTTTTTAATTTTTTGAGGTATTCCCCAGGTAGTTTGGGTTTTGTGCATGAACTCTCTGTCTCCATCAATGTCTATAAGATTTCTACATTCTTTTGCAGTAGATTCAGTGTTTCTGTTTTAATAGTTTTGTCTTTGTTCCATTTTGACATTAGTTCACTGAGTGGTAATATACATGGGTCTAGTTTTAGTCTTCAGCATGTGGGCAGTTTTCCAGCACCACTTATTAAAGAGGCTATCTTTCTCCCAGTGGACATGTTTGGCCCCTTTGCCAAAGATAAGATGGCTGGGTGTGTTTGTAGTTGTGTCTGCATTTTGTAGTGTGTTCCACTGATCCTCAAGTATATTTTTTTGGCTAGTAACATGCTGACTTTATTACAGTAGCTTTATAGTATAATTTCAAAGCACAGACTGTGATGCCTTCATCCTTGCCTTTATTGCTGAGGATTGCCTTTGCTCTTCTAGATCAGCATTGCACTACATCTGTATAACCGTTTTCAGGGTTTTGCCACTTTGACAATGTTTTTTCCTATCTATGAGTAAGGAATAGCTTTCCATTTTCTGAAATAACTCTTCAATTTCTTTTTGCAGAGTACTGAAAATTTCAATATGTAGATGTTTTCCTCTGTTAGATTGGTTCCTAAGTATGTATCTCTTTTTTATGCTATTGTGAAGGGTGTGGTTTCTCTAATTTCTCTCTCAGTGAGCCTGTCACTTGGGTACAGAAATGTTAGCAACTTTTAAGTGTTCAGTTTGTATCCAACTATGCTACTGAATTTGGTGATTAATTGTACAAGTCTCCTGGTGGAGATTTTGGGGTCTTCCATGTAATATATCCTGTCATTTGCAAATAATCTTAATTTCACTTCCTTTCCTATTCTTATTCCTTTTGTTTCTCTCTCTTGTTTAATTCTGCTGGTTAATGTTTCCAGAACTTTACTGAAAAGCAGTGGTGATAATGGATATCCTTTGTCTTTTTCCAGATCTTAGAAAGTTTTCAGTTTTTGTCCATTCACAATGATGTTGGATGTTGGCTTGTCATAAATGGCTTTTATCAAATTGAGATAAACACCTTGTATTCCAATTTTTTGTAGGGTTTTTACTATGAATGAGTGTTGGACTTTGTTAAAAGTTTTTTTCTACATGTATTGAAATGATCATGTGTTTTTTTTCTTCTGCTCTATAGATACAATGTATTATTTATTGATTTACATATATTGAACTATCCAAATTACTGGAATGAATCCCATTTGGATATGGTGTATAATCTTGATGATTCACTGCATTCTGTTTGCTAGTATATTATTAATTTTGCATGTGTATTCATTAGGGAGATTAGGTAGTTCTCTTTTTGGGTCGACTCTTACTCTGATTTGGGTAATACAGTCATGTTTGCCTCCAGGAATGAGTTAGGGAGAATTGCTTCTCCTTCAATTTCATGAAAAAATTTGAGGATTGTTAACATTAAATCCTCACTAACTTTCTTACAGAATTTAGTTGTGAATCCACCAGGACCTAGGCTTTCACTAAATGATACTGGGTTATTCAGAAGTTTTGTATCTTCTTTATTCAGCTTTTGGAATTTGTATGTTTTTAGTACTCTGCACATTTCTTGTGTGTTTTCTATCATATATGAGTAAGGTTTTGAAGTAGGTATTAATAATTTTTCGAATTTCTACGGGATCTGTAGTGATATCACACTTTTCATTCTTTATTGCATGAACTTAAGTTTTTTCTTTCCTTTCTTTAATAAAATTGGCCAGGGATTTAGCAAGTTTATTTTTTCAAAGAACCAACACTTTGACTCATTAATTCATTGTATTGATTTCCTTGTGTCAATTTCTGTTCTGCTCTTCATTATCTCCTTTCTTTGTACTTTGAAATTGACTTGTTCTTTTTAGATAACTAAGGTGCAGCATTAAATTATTTGTGCTCATTTTGTTTTCCTTTTTTGGGAGGGGAGGTATGTAAATAAAGTCCTTTATTTAATTTTATACATACTGTGCACTATATTTTCTTAAAGGAATTCAACTTTCAATGTCAAAATTAGTTTACACATGAGACTATTTTCTTGATGCTTTTACTACCTGGAAATACATTCTTCCATAATAATGCATGTTCAGATTTCATTTGAAAGATATTATGAGACTTTTTAAAGTCCTAAAATAAGATTTATAAAGGGAATAGAGCACGAAAGTCTCAAAAAAAAAAACAAAAAAACAAAAAACCAAAACCTTTATTTGAAAACATGAACAGAATCTCACAGGTTTTTTATTTGGTCAAAATTTGGACAAGAAAAGTTTAGTTCTATTCTTTTTTATTCTAACATAGTTTTATTGATAAAGATTTTCAAATATGTTTAAATCCAGTAGGGTCTTTAATATGTGGCCTTCTGATTATAAAAACTGATTAGACTTACAGAAAAATGATATGTATTAACCATTTAATCAGAAAAAGAAAAATGAGAACATTATTTTTCATGTTTGATACCACTCAATAACTTACAGAATGAAGTAAAAGTAGTTTGGCTATAGTTACAAGAAAACTAAAACCCATTAAAACTGAAGAAAAAAATCAAACATTTAAGAATCAAGTATCTACCAGCTTAGCTAATACTCTGTCCAAATAAATTCTTTCCATTGCACTGAATTAGAATGGTATGTTAAGGCATTTTTAATTAATATGTTCCAGAATTGCACAGTTACACCGGTCAGTGTTTGTATTTCCCTAGTCTTGCCTTTATCCTATTGCTTTCTTTCCATGGATCAAAATGTTAAATCATAGTATTGGTGGCTCTTGTAGTCAGCTTTGAGCTGGCATACAACAGTGTGTTCACTAGGTTTTATGAGCATAAACATTAAAATGTTCTATAAAATGTACCATATTTTACTCTACACACTGATCTAAGATGGTTTAATGTCTTTACAAAAGGTGAGATGACATAAGTTACCTTTTGCATTATGTGCATTTAGACCACCAAATGCATAAATGTTCTAATGTGAAATTCTTGGTCTTCAGTATCTCATAGTGCTTGATGCTCTGAAGTACAATAGAATCTTGTAACACAGACTAATCACAAAGTACCAAATGTTTCTTGCCACTTGTGACCTTGCAATAAAAATGCACCAGATCAGGATTAGAGTATAGTAATGAAACCATAACATACATTCTGCAAGTTGTTCATGTCTTCTAGCTGCCGGTAGGCCAGACATTTCTTCATTCAAAACATATTTCTTAGTTTCAATGCAATAGTTTTCCATATATTTTGCCCAATGCATTTGTTGAATATCAATATTGAAGGTCTTTTTATCTTCAGGGTTGGTTCATTAACATACCAACATCATCAGTATTCCAAACCCAAGAACTACTTGTGAAATATTCAAGAACATCATAGCTTGTGAAGGTAAGTTCTTGTTTTTATCATCCTGGGGCTTCTTCCAGTCATCCTGAGGTAGATATTATAGAGGAATGCTGGAGCCTTGTGGCTTACAGAAATCTAGTTATGATATAAAAGGTAATTGGAGGTTAGACTTACATTGGGCCATCTGAAGGTCTATTGAAGAAGATTCCTCTTGAAAGTGGAAAATATATGGTATTCAACCTCACCCCAGTGAAAAGGATTGATGCTGCTTGTTATACAGGTAGACACCATGATGTTTCTTGGCCTATTAAGTGCAGAGTACCAGGCTGCCATGAGACTTATGCTGACAACTGCATCTACAGGAAGAAGATCTACAAGAGCATTGTTAGAGGGATGCATTGTTCAAATAATTCCTTTCCCTGCTGCAATAAAGAGGCCACTTGGTCCGTTAAATTTATCAATCCATCCAGGAAAAGGTTCTTTCCAATTGGTGCCAACAATTGACAGCCTCACAATTGGCACCTTTAGCTTTGCTCCTTCTTGCTGTACAACCCATTCTGCCGGTGCTTTTGTGTATATTTATTAGGTCTATCTCCTATTAATGGTGATGTGATACCATTTACTAGGCTGTCATCCATCTGCTCTAAAAAATTGATCAGCTTCTTGGGATCTACAGGGTGGAAAGACTACTTCATTAATATGTTTTTGTTTGCAGTAGGCATATGCTATCAAGACATGCTGTACACTTCCAGATTCTTTGTTATGCAAGAAGAATGAGCTGCCATGTAGTGATCACATTTAACTGAACAGTGTCTCTTAAATTTTCATTGAACTGTACTATAGCTGCACAGTGAAATATAATACTGGTAGACTCTACAGTGACCTTTTTATCTTCTTCACTAAGAGCCAGTTTAGGCTGTGTGAGCTCACAATTGATTGCTACAATTTTCTAAAATCTAGATTTTCATTTCTCAATCTGTCAAAGAGCTTGCCACTAAGGACTTCTTCCACTCACTCCTGGGGTATCTGTCCAGCTTTCTGCCTTACCAATATGTACACTGAATTCACCTTAGGACAAGACCCCAGCAGCTTTTCGAGAACCTTTCCAGTAGCTCCTGTGAGAACATTCTTTCCTTCACAGTATTCTGGGATTGAAACCTAGACACAGAGGCTCAGGCCTCGTGGTTTCTTGGCACCTCAGCAAAAGCTGCACACCACTGCTATTGGGTTCTCACTCATGTTTCCACCACTCCAGGGCAGGTGCTGTAGAGCAGACCTCATTCTGTTTTCCTAATGTGAGGATTCACCACTATAAATTTCTCTCTGAGGATCATTTTCATTGTGTCCCAAAAGTTCTGGTAAATTACACTTGCATTTTAGTTTGATTATAGTTTGGTTTTTTCTTTAACTTCATCTGTGACCCACTAAGAGAGTGGTATTTAATGGCCATGTGTTTAAGGAGTTTTGCAGTTTCATTTCTCAGTAATTTCAAATTTCACTGCACTATGGTCAGATAATATGCATGGGATACTTCCCTTTGTATTTACTTAAGCATGCTCTATAGGCTAGTATGTGATCTGTATTACAGAACCTCTCATGTGCAGCTGAGAATATGTATTGTGATATTGGATGAAATACTGTAAAGTTTTACTGAGTCCATTTGTTCACATTTGGTTTAGTTTTATCCTTTGCTGATTTTCTGTATAGTTGATCTACCAACCTCTTCATGACAATGTGGTGTTAGGTCTCCCATTGCAATTGTATTATTTAATTTTTCATGTTTATTAATATTTTAGTTTTATTTTTCCTAATTTGGTGCATATATATTTATGATTATCTCTTCCTCTTAGTTTCCCACAAGCTATGCAGTGACCTCATTTCTTTCGATCATTTGTGAAGTTCACATTGACTAAAAATAGTTATCCCTTCTTTATTCATTTCCCAACCTTTAATTTTCAATCAATGAGTTTCCTTTTGAGTTAAATGTGTTTCTTGTATGTGGCATATAGTTGTATTTTGATTAATCCACTCTGCCAGTGTATTTCTTTTGATTGGTGAAATGAGGCCATTTATAGTGATGGTTATAACTGGTATGTATTGGCTTATCTTTGTGACACTATTTTCCTGTTGTTTATTCTATACTTTTTTCCCTTTGTTGACCACACTTGGTGGTGTCATTCTGTTGTTCTTGGAACTGTGGCCATTCAATATCTTTCTAGAATATCTTTCAATACTCTTTGTAGTATTGGTTTGGTGGTCATCAATTTCTTAGTTGTTCTTTGTCATGGAAGTAGTTTATTTCTCCATTAATTTTGAAAGAGTTTTGCAGTATACATTGGTGATCATGAATTTCTTTAGTTATTCATCATGAAAGTATCTTATTTCTCCATTAATTTTGAAAGGTATGTCAATCTATGTTGGAAATTGTTTTCTTTCAGGATTTGTGATACTTCAAGTGTTTCTTGACTTCAGGGTTAGTGTTGAGAAGGCTGCAATCATTCAGTGTCTCCTGGGCTTCTTCTGGGTGGGCTAGATATCTGAGATTGCATTTTTACCTCCTCATATAGTCACTTTCTATTTAAAAACAATTTTTGTTTTGTCTGTGATGATCCTTCTGAGTTTTGGTAGCAGGTAGCTCTACCACTAGTATAAGGCTATTCTAGGAAAAATATTTTCCCCAGGGCTATCCTCGAGATAATAGGAGATTTTTGGATTGTGTCTGTCCCAAAACCATACTTTCCTAGTTAACTGAGATTGAGGTGTTGGTTTCTGTTGGACTCAGTCTCCAGTCTTTGCTGTAGCACTGTGGTGAGATTATTACCCCATAGCTTCTTAATATTGTTACAAAAGGGAGAACAACTGATTACAATAGATATATCATATCTACAGTAGTACAATTAGCAATAATGATAGAATGAAGTGTAATTTATAAATTCACAAACTGTGGTAACTACTCATATTGTACTTTAGACCACAGAAACAAAGTTTATAGTTATATAACAGAACCAATTATAAATTAGGAGTTTGTACACAGAATGTTTCCTCTTATTACAGTGGATTTGCCTTTTGTTGGGGAAATTTAGGGAGGATGATGTGAAACATAAAGATAACTGGAACAGAAGTAGAAGCAAAACTAAAGAAAAAAGGATAGTTGCAAGGTTTGAGTAACTAGAGAAGCGGGTAGACAAGAAAGAGTGAAGGAGCATTTCAGGATTATCTGAACTTGGTCTCTGAGTTTGGGGAGAGAGATTATTGTACAAAAATAAGGAAAAAATGAAGATAAAGAAAAAAATGAAAGGAAAAAAGATAAAAACTGAGACAAAGCAAGATAAAATAAAGTTATAATTTAAAAAAAGGGAGGTAGTCCCACCCACTTGTTTCCATTCCATGTGTCTTGTCCCAAGCATAACTGGTTTACCTAATTTATCACCAGTCCACTAGTCTCTCCTATGTATCATGTGAGTACTAGTCCAGGTCTTACTATGTGGATTTCAGTCCCTGGTGGGCTAGTCCTGAGGATAGGGGAATGGGCTAGGCACTTGGGTTCCTCTGTCCAAGCTGATTGCCAACTACCAAACACCAAGCCTAGCTGTTATTTTTAAATGAGTTAATAAATAAGTTCATTTAGCAATGATGTACTTGATTATATATCCATATATATCATATACATGTATAGTATAAATGCTTAGTGAATGACAGTCATGATACATTAAACAAAAAAATTAAAATTGTTACTCTAAGGTTCTCACACTACTGTTAGAAACTTAATCCCCAACACAGCAATGTTGAGCAGTAGGTCACAAGGACTTTGTTCTCTTGATTACATTAATGCTGCAACTGTGCAAGATAATTCTTGATAGTTCAGAGTTTGGCTGTTTTCTCTCCTTTCCTCTCTTCTCTCTCTTTTCTTTCCTATAGGAATGTGGCTTAGCGAAAAGGCTCAGAGTTCAATTTCTAGTACTGCCAAGACAAAAAAGGTGCTGCAAGGATAGCATTGGGAAGTACCTTAGGCACAGCAGAGGTTATATGCATACATGAATATGTGGAGATGACAAGGAACATATCAAGGAAATAAAACAAGTACTGGTAAGAGGGAGAGTCAATAAATGAGCCACAACGCTGGTACCAGATAATGGAAAGCATCAGAGAATTTTAAATATATATATATATATATATATACATATATATATATATATATAACCGGATGCATGGTCTTAAAAGACAAATGGGGGAATGATATCCACATCTGAAGGAATTCAAGGTTTGATGGTCTCATTCTTCTCCATAAAAGGCAAGGTCATGTCCTCAAAGCTAAGAGTATGAGTAGCTGAGAAAAAAAAAAAATGATAAAAGCTTGAAATAGTGGCTAAGTGGCTCAAACGGTACAAAACCTGAATTTGTTATTATACCAACTTGTGCTTTTACATACTGTTCTCCAGCAGAACTAAGCCACCCACCCTGACTGTGGCTAAAAGTGCCATTTACTGAAGCATCTACGCTTTCAAGCCAGTCTCATCATTCAGGAAAATGCTCACTAAGGTGAATACAGAGCTAATACTGTGAAGACTGGCACTGGGCTAGGACAAGGAACAGAGACACTGCAGGTACGGAATGTCTGGGCACAGCCATTGGGTGTGAAAGACTAGGTAGAAAAGACAGTCAGCCCAGGATGAAGCAGCTACACTGGGAGAAAAACTAAGGGATCAGGAGAATAGGTAAAATCAAGGACAGAGCAATGAAGTTACTGAAGAGCCAACAAGAGTTGAAGAAAGTTAAAAGCTTATGTTAAAGGTCATAAAGCTCTCAGAGAGGGAAGGTTTTAGAAGTTTGCTTTACTCTTAAAGAATAGCAAAGTAAAGTTCAGGTTTTGACAGATTTGACAGTACTGGTACTATATACGTTATTTGTTCCTTTGCATACATACTTTCACATTTATGTCTACAAATGGTGCACTGATTCAAAAAAATCGGTTATGCACTATATTAAATATGTATTTCACATAGTACCGTAAGTAATGTAATGTACTCATCCTAAATTTTTCAGTATATATATATATATATATATGAGAGAGATTTTTCAGTATATCTTAAGATATCTATATATCTATATATCTTAAACTAGCTTGAGTTTTGTTGGTCTTAGATGAAAATCAGGGACAACAGAAGCTGAATGTAGAACTTGGATTAAAAACTAAGGTCACTTTCTGATTCTCTCTTTCCATTTAACAGATGAATACTACATTCCCAACAAAGTTTACACATTTTCCCCTCTTCTCTCAAATACGAAACAAATCTAGAGTTTTGGTAAAAGTGAAGTGATCCTGGCCGGAGGCAATAATTTAAACTGTTATTTTTTTCACTGGCCATATTCCTACCTGTCCAAAACAAAGCCCTTTCAGAGTGAGTGGTTTGGTCATTTTCGTGGCTCCCAATGTGTTTAGAACAAAATTCTCCAAATGCTAATGGTAAAAATAATACTATCAATAATGACATCTCAATACACGCTCCTGGAAGAAACTAGTTAATAAAGGCCAGACAAGCCCAAAACGTGGGTGTGTTTACCGAAGGTAAACCTGACCAGCCCGAAACACGCAGGGCCGACCCCGACCCGGCTCCCCCGCACTCCTGTACCTAGAGGAGCCCCTGCCCTCCGCGTGGGTACCGCCGTCTAGCTCCTTTCCTCTAGCCTCCCTGGCTGATTGGGTCTCTTCTCACACTTGCACCAGGCCCCGACCCCGAAACCTGGCCTCAGGAGCCCAAGGGACACCACAGCCCGCAGCCCGCTGGACTCCCGAAGGTCAAAGAAGAAAGCACGAGCACCGCCAAGCTCCCGCGCGTGCTCTGACGTCACCGGGCCCCTCGGGACGCAAATCTTCCGTTTCTCCCGCTTCTCCAGCGCGTCCAGCCGACTCGCGCGAGCCTGCGCGTGCCCGCCGCAGCCAACGGCAACTGGGCGCCAGCTGGCGGCGGGTGCCGCGCGCAGAACCCGGATGGCCCTCCCGCCGCCCCGCGCGCCGCGCTTGCGCAGTGGCCCGCTGGGCCACGGCGGCGGCGCGCGCTGCAGTTGGAGCGCCGGAAGGTCTCGGCGGCCGCCGGGTTCCTTTCGTGGGACCATGTCGGCCCAGGGTGACAGCGAGTTCCTGGTGCAGAGAGCCCGGGAGCTGGTGCCCCAGGACCTCTGGGCAGCCAAGGCGTGGCTGATCACAGCGCGCACCCTCTACCCCGCGGACTTTAACATCCAGGTGAGTGTGGGCCGCGTGCGGCCGGGCGGAGGCGGAGGCGGAGGCGGCAGCTCCTGGGGTGCGCAGCCGCCCCGTCCCTCCCAGCGGGTCTTTCCCAGCACGGGGACCTGACCGCACATCCCGCAGCCCGACTTTCAGGGGGCGGGGCGGCGGCCCGGCTCCGTAGTGGGGGTCGGCCCCCGACGGCTGGTCTCACCCGTCACCACCACAGCAGCGGTTTGTTCAGCGTCCAGTACTTAAGAGATGTCGCCCCCCGCGGTCGTGGGAGTGCTACGCGTCCACTCCTCGGCGCGTCCACTTCTCTCGCGGGCTGGAGCGCTGACCCCCAATGCCGTGTCCTTGCAGTATGAGATGTACACCATCGAACGGAACGCCGAACGGACCACCACCGCGGGGAGGCTGCTGTACGATATGTGAGTGCGCGGGGGGACCTGGAGCTCAGCTTCGTGCCTTCTGCTGCTCTGGGCGGGCGGCGGGGGATTGGGGAAAGTTTTCAATTCCCACCTGGGAAGTGGAAGTGGGGAGGTGGGGGCGGTCCTCAAGGCCCCATTGCTTGCTCAATGCTGCCCCGAAGCCGACCCTTAATCTCAGACATGCCTTTTGCAGGGAAGTCATTTTATCTTTGTTTAAAACTTTTATTTAATGATGTTATTGGGAATAATGCATGTTCCTTCCAAACATTCTAAGTATAGAATAAAAGTGGAAGAACTTTTCCTGAACTCAGCTAATGTTAGCACATCATACACACAAACATGTCTTTGGGAGGAGGAGTTGCAAAAGTGAGATCATATCAGTTGGTGGTTTTTTGTTTTTTTTGTGTGTGTGTGTATTTCGTACAGGGTCTCACTATGCAGATATGACTCATAGTGTACCACCTGTGTTCAGCCTTCCAATAGCTGGGATTACAGGCGCGCACCACCATGCCCAGTCTCAATCGCTCTCTTAGTGCTCCACACCCCACCACCCACCCCCGGGCGGGGGGGGGGGGGGACGGACGCACACAGCCTTTGCGCAGAACTGTCCGGCCGGCCCCAGATCATATCAATTGTGAAACTTGCTTTCTTTGCCCATTGTCACAGAGCCCTTAGCAGGTTTTTCATGCCTTTTGTACTTCATAGCCACGTATTTTTGATGGACATTTAGTTGCTTAAAATGATGCTCAAAGTCTGGCCAAATAGCTTAGCGAATTAAAGTGCCAGGGGTTTGAAGTTGAGACTGGGCGTGGTGGCGCACGCCTGTAATCCCAGCTCTTGCAAGACTGTAAACAGGTGGATCACTATGAGTCTGATCTAGTAATGAGACCTTGAATACCCCTTAGACCCTTCCCTATGGGGAAAAATACAAAAAAAAATTTTAATTAAAAAAAATGATGTTAAATGTGGTAATTTGTGCTCATATTTTGATGTTTGTCTCTGAAAGGAGATTCCTAGACATAGTGTCATGCTGTAGTAAAAACATATATTCTAATTTTGATCTTTTATCAAATTACTATCTGAAAAGCATCAAGCATCATCCCAGTATGTATTTCCATAAATGGAGTGTGGTGTGCTAGTTTTTCCATACCTTTGCCAACATTAGATAGTATCTGTCTCTGTTAAGATGGTCTCACTTTGTTCCTCAGTCATCACTAACTTTTCTCTGAAGTGATCCTCCTGCCTTAGCCTTCTGGAGCTGGTTTGGCAAGCATTCATCGCAGTCCCTGTTTTATCAGTCTCTTTAGTTCTTGCCTATATATAAGAAAGTGTGCTATCTTGCTATTTTGATTTTTAAATTTTTACTGTTTATATTACAAGTAAGATTACTATTTCAACTGTTCCTGTTAGCTATTTGTATTCTGTGATTTCAATTTGTCTACTTTTTATTTTGGGTTTGTTGCATTCTTGCTGATTTTTAGGAGTTCTTTATATATTAGGGTTGCCTGTGTTTTTACTTATAAAAACCTTTTAAAACTTTTTTATCCTTTTAAAATTTTTGTAAGAGCTTTCATTTTTCTAAATCAGTTAGCATTTACTTTTAAATTTTTAATTTTAGCTTATCTGGGCATATCTAAGTGTTCACCAAAATAAAAACATTTTTTTCTTCAAATGGAAATAATTTTTTCTTTTTTTGTTACTGTGTAGAATCCAGGTTTTAATTTAATACATTCATTTTAAAAATAGGTTTGTGAATTTTCCTGAGCAGCCGGTGGTATGGAGAGAAATCAGCATTATTACATCAGCATTAAGGAACGATTCACAGGATAAACAAACCCAATTTTTAAGAAGTAAGGATGTAATAATATTTTAAGTGTATATAAATTACCATTTCTGGAATACCAAGCTATGAATAGAAATTATGCTAAAACGTTATGCTTGTGGTATTTGCATCCATATGTGTGTTTTATTCTTGCCAACTAAAGTGTGTAATATTATCCCTTGGTCCTGTGAGCATTTGCTTTGAACTCTAAGGTTCCTCAAAGCATGTGGACCTATGAGCGAGGCAAGGGAATTGAATATATTTGTAACATATTTTACAGTAGCAAGTAACCATCAATAGATAAACCTGATCTCTATAACATAAAGAGATGCTTTTCTAACTTGTGACCTTTTTCTTTAAATTTCTGTGTTGGTTGCTATAGCAATCAGAATTGCAAATTCTGCATAAAATAAAAAAGAGGTTAGTTAACTCATTTTGGCTTAAGCAACTGCATGCTCTTTATCTTAACTTACAGTAAGTAGTACTATGACTCTTCACACGGCTTTCTTGTCTTCTTGATCCAATAAGAGCTCCAAATTTTTATGGTCGCTCAGCAAACATCCTGTTCCAAATACCATGCAATTCAAGATGCTGCCACTTTGTACGTGAAACGTAATGTAGAGTCTACTTAATGTAGCATCTAAAATACATTTGAGGGATTCCTTTTGTCAAAATTGCCATGGAAAGGGACATCAGTGGAAGGAGGTAGTGAGGAAACTACCTGAACATAGTAATGCTTTACTAATGCTTTACTATTCTATACATGAAAATGCCTTCCTTACCACTATTGCTGTAGTATTTTCTGAAGGAATTCATAAAGGTGAAATGTGTTATATACAGGCTTATTCGAAACTCTTCCTGGTCGGATCCAGTGTGAAATGTTACTGAAGGTCACAGAACAATGCTTCAACACATTGGAAAGATCAGAAATGTTACTCCTACTTCTGAGGCGCTTCCCTGAAACAGTAGTGCAACATGGGGTAAGAGTGCTCTTTCCTTTTTGTAAGAGAAAATAAAATTGATTAGCAGTTGTTTCATCAGTATTGTAGAGCTCGGTGAATGTGGTGCTAAAGCAGAGCACCAAGGATCCTTGGATAAGATTGAACTTACATCCGGAGCTTCTTGGCTGGATAAGCTAAGAAGACAAAATTCTTCTCAAGCATTGATTGTATGTTTCCAGGAGAAATGTTGTACCAGTGTATGGAAAATATTCACCAGATTCTGACACAGTACTTATTTGCAATCTGTAGAGTTAAAAACAAAAATCCATTTCATTTGTACTTGACAATGTGAGCTAACTGAGGGCCACAGTTTCCAGTCTTAACAGCTAAGCTGTTCATATGCTTCTGCCCTCCGGACTCTGTTCTCCCTCAATTCTTGCTCTTCCCTCCATCTGTGGTACTCACTGAGTGCTGTTGGCAGGCACAATAAGTGCAAGGCATCTGCTAAAAAAAGCACGTTTTAAATGTTTTAGTAACTTCACGTAACCTCTTGGTAGTGCAGATTTAAACTGCTCTTTGCATTCCAAGTCTCTTGGTTACTCTTCCCTGTGCCATCTTTTGGGCATCCTTGTGCTTGTTTTTGCCATTATAAAGTGCCAGACGTGGACTAGAATAAAACACAAGCAATTCTCTCACAGTTCTTATAAATTCAGTCACTCTCACAAAAGCAAGACTGTAGGGAAGAATTCAGATGTGGATGTACTGTTACATTTTCTGGTTTTCAAAGTGTAATAGGAGCCAAGGAGATAGCTCAGCAGAATAAACTCCGGCCTGGCAAGTGTAAGATCCAGAGTTTTATCCCTGGTAGAAAAAAAAAAAAAAAAAAAAAAGTGAAGTGTGATAGTATTTTTCTCAGAGAAGTTTGGTTATAGAAACTGTGATAAATTTAGGAACCCTGTTTATGTAATTCTGATATCTTAAATTGTACATAATTAAATGATTAATTTTATTTTGAAATAGTTTGGCCTTGGGGAGGTACTATTAGAAGCTGAAACTGTTGAAGAACAAGACTCTCCTGTTAACTGCTTTAGAAAATTGTTTGGTAAGAAAAGTCATATTTTGTATTACTTCTTAATGCTAAATAGAATATGATGGAATAAGCTTATTTGTGGAAAGTAAAGGAATGCTTTCTATTATGAAGTTTCAGTCCTATTTCAGTTCAGAAAGTATTTTAAAACTTTTTATTTGTAATGTTTCATAATCTCTGAAAGCATGGGTGGAAATAGAGGCAAACATACAGCGTCTCGGCAGTGCAGCTACCACTGGTATGAGCACAGGCTTTCCCCCAGGGTGATGCATCTGTCTGCTTGTGAGTTTTCTCACTGTCACCTGCTGATAGCCCGCTCCATGGCAGGGTTTACATAGATTTGACACAAGGAACCGCACTGTGTATTTTAGATGCTGAATTAAGTGAATTCTAAAATGTATTATATTTTTGCCAGAACCCTATGGTAGATAATCTCATCATTATTTTCCTCATTTTCCCATTCAACAGTTTGTGATGTGCTTCCTCTAATAATTAACAACCACGATGTTCGATTGCCTGCCAATTTATTATATAAATACTTGAACAAAGCTGCTGAATTTTATATCAACTATGTCACTAGATCTACTCAGATAGAAAATCAGCATCAAGGTAAGTGGGAATATCCTGTAATTTCATTTAAACAGGCTTCACTAAAATTGCAGATCCCAAATCCCTCATTGTGATTACTCATACAGTTGATTTTATCTAAAAAATTTTAATAACTACAATATTAGATTTCTTTCTGGAATAGCTTCTACCCCTTGCTTGAGGCAGTCTGGTTGCTAGACCGTAGCAATAGGGCACTCAGCTGCATAGGTACCACAGCTTAATACTCACTTTTGATTTAGTCCAGTGGCCAGCTGTTCACTTGCACACAATGCTTAATGAGGGGGTGCACTCTCAGAGGTGCATTGCTAGACAGTTGTATTGTGTGCACATCATAAAGAATTACTTACGTCTGTCTTAGTTAATTTTCTCTTGTTGTTGAGACATAACACCTGACCCTAAGGAGGAAAGGTTTATTTAGCTCCAAGTTTATAGAGGTTTTAGTGCATAGTTGGCTGGTTCCAAGGCACACGAAAGAGGGGCAGCAGTTCATGGCAGTGCAGGACAGCAAAAGCGACAATGGAGAGAGAGTGAGACCAGCTTCTCTCTGTGTCTTGTGTTGTATCAGCCTAGTGGAAGTAGGGTGGTACCTGTGCAGCCAGTGAAATGATGGGGTGCACCCCTAATCCAAGCATGGCACCAGAGATTAATCATATACTCTAGATTCAGCCATCTCTGAGAAGCTTCCTGGGCCCCCCACATCTACATGAGACTTTGAGGGGACATCCAGAAACAACCATAACATGCTCCTCGATGGTGTAGCCTGCTGCATACCTAGGCTGCATGGCATGCCGTACAGCACATTACTGTCCTAAATACTGTAGGCCGTGATACACAGTGATGAGTATCATTGCATCTCACACACCCAAACAGAAAAGGTTCAGTAGATACACATTCTAAAAGGATATACAAATAATATACCTGCTTGGTGCCCCTAGCCTGAGTGAAGCTGGTTTGTTCCTGGCGAGTCAGTGAGTGGCATGTGAAGGTGGCCGACTCGCCATTCCTGCTTGTTGCTGTGACTTTATAAACAGCATAAGTGTTTTATAAGAAAAAAGTTTTTCTTATAAGGAAAAAGTTTTTCTTTAGTAGTAAATTTTTACTTAGTTTGTAAATTTTTACTTTACAAATTTTCTAAAGTTTTTAGTTTTTGATTCCTTTAACACTTAGCTGAAAATATAATACATTGTACCAAAAAGTATTTTGTTTATATTTTTATTCAGTAAACTTTTCTAACTTTTTGTTAAAAACTAAGATACACACATACAGCCTTGGTTACATGGGGCCAGGATCTTTCATACCACTCTCTCCATCTGCAAATCTCTTCATTGGAAAGTGCAGGGGCACTAACAAGCACAGAGCTGTCAAGACTTAGGACAAAGCTGCCTTCGGGAGTCCTTTAGAAGAATCTCCCTGTGACCTCCTGAGCAGATGTCACATAATTCAGAAGTTTCAGAAATAGCTCACAGTGCTTTTTCTCTCCCCTTCTCTAGCCACCCCTCCCTCCACTATTTTGTGTCATAGATCTTTTTTTTTTTTTTTTTTTTAAACTCAAAATTGAATTCAGAGGGGGCTAGCCTGATAGCCTGCTTAGGCAACTATAACAGCCGAGGTTTGATCCCCAGCAAGCCATGCTGGCCTCACACCCAGGGCATACTGAGACCGCAGTTGAGACTGGGCATGGTGGCACGCTACTGTAAAAAAGAAGTTGAATTTAGGACCTCGTGCTTGCCAGGCAGGCATTTTTGCCACTGAGCTCTATCATAGATTTGCTTGTCAGCAGAAATTGCACCATAATGAGGGGATACACTCTCAGAAGTACATTTCATTTATATTAGTGAAAACCTTTGATGTTGAGGTCTATGTTGACTCTTTGAGGTACTTGTTTGATATTGCGAAACATTGATGCCAAACCCATCATTGTGTATTTTCTTGAGGTTTCTTTTTCTATGTATGTTCCTGTGTTTTTCCTCTCTTCAGATCTGTACTAACCAAGTAATAGGAACTTCCAGCTTTACTGTAATCTTTAGGACCACCATTGTATAAATGGTTCTTCACTGATAGAAACATTGTTATATAGTAGACAACTGTCATATCCTAGGGTCTGTGCTTTTTTCTTTTTAATGAGGAAGGAGGCTACATCTCTCTCTGTCAAGTACTATATAAATAGTAAGTACGATGTTAATTGTAGACTTTTTTTCCCCTGCATGTCAGGTGCTCAAGATGCATCTGATTTGATGTCACCCAGCAAACGTAGCTCCCAGAAGTATGTAATAGAAGGACTGACTGAAAAATCATCCCAGATTGTGGACCCTTGGGAGAGGTTGTTTAAGATACTGAATGTTGTTGGAATGAGATGTGAATGGCAGATGGATAAAGGAAGACGGTAATAAATAACCTCATTTCTAAAATTACCTATTAAATCTTTTGATTGTGTGATTTCAGTATTCTTGTAAAAGCTAAAAACATTATTTTTAAAACCAACATAATCCTAGGAATATTTCTCTTTGGAAGGATTTTGTGACCCAGTAATTATGCAAAAGAGGGTGGTTTATACTTTTATCAGAAGACTCCTGACTGAAGCATGAATCCATAGGTGATACTGAATTTGAAGCTAGCCTTGGTAGTTCAGAGAAAAGTTACTTAGATCTTTCTGTCAGGAGTCTTGGGCTGATCACTGCCCTAATTTGGAAGGAGAAATTTTCCATTCACATGTAGGCAGTAAAGAATAATTTTAATGTGCATAGGTACTTCTCAGAAAAAATTCAAATGTCTAGCGAATTTATGAAAACATGTTTTTTGTTTTGTTTTGTTTTGTTTTGTCTTTTGTCTTTTTGAGACAGGGTCTCACTATGCAGTTCAGGCTGGCCTTGAGCTCACTTTTGTAGTCCAGGCTGATCTCGAACTCTCACTGATCTCTTGCCTCAGCCTCCCAAGTGCTGGGATTCCAGGCATGCGCCACCATGCCTGGCAAAATATGTTTTAACTTCGTTAGTCTTGAGGGAAATTCAAGTCAAGACTATAATGAAATAATCTCATGTCAGTTAGAAGAATAATAGCAAAAAGACACACACAAAATACTGGTGAGGTTATAAAGAAAAAGAAGGTCTTTTACACTCTGGGAATTTAAAGTACTACCCCACCCCCTGTAGAAAATAGTAAGGAGAATAGTGAGAATCCATCTGATGTGTGAGGCAAGCCTCCCACCCCTGGGAGTCTACGCAGAGGAGATGACACCTGAGGTCCATGTTTACTGCTGCACTGTTCACCAAGCTAAGACACGGTATTGATCTTTTTTTTTTTTTTTAATGGCCACCTCAGCCTGCCCTGGGGGTGGGGTTGGCACAGCATGTGGTGCTAGTGATCAAACCGCAGTCCCTGTGGTTGCCTAAGCTTGCCTAAGCAGGTGCTTTAGACTGCTGAGCCATCCTGCCAGCCCCAACATGGTATCTATCTTAATGCCCTCTAGTACATAAAGAACACTGAGCCATAAGAATGTTATCTTACCAATTGTGGTAAAATAGGTAGAATTGGAGTACATTATGTGAACTAACTTGGACTCAGAAAGGCAGATTATGCATATTATTTCTGATATGACAATGTAAAAAAAAGTTGGTTAGAATGTGTAATAATAATTACAGGAGGTATAAAAGGTTCACCTGGGGGTAGTGGGAGTTTAGATACCCAAACACAGTTAAATAGAAATAAGTTCTGATGTACAAAACAGTGGGGTACTACAGTTCACAATAACTTCAGTGTTTGTGGTGCTTGGGATCTGAGCTAGGGCCTTGTGCATGTCAGGCAAGTGTTTATTGCAGAGCCACTCCCCAGCCCCACAGTAAACTATAATTTGTCATGTGAATAAATTGGAGAGAGGAGAATGAAGGCTCTAAACATGAGATACTGATGAGATGGGAACTTTTGTGTCCTGATATGATTGGTATATAGCATATCGACTTACTGAAATACCACACTGTGCTTTGTTACAGGTTGATAAAAAACTGTTGCAAATATTTAAAGAGATAGAAATTTTAACTACCCTGATTTGATCATGGAACACAATACGTGTGAAATGAGTTACCACATTGTAACAAGTTTGTACAGTTAAAATTATTTTTTAAAATTTAATTTTAGAAAGGTGTACATACTTATAAGAAAAAGAAAGTATACATACTTAGAGTTGTATTTGGTAAATGTAGAGATTGAATCTCTACATTTTAAAGATTTAAAGCTTTAAACCTTTTTGCTGACAGGCCTAGACATTCGAGTAAGTTTTACCACCCTTTATCTTGCAGAAGCTATAGTGATATGTTACATAGGATGAAGGACCTCTGCAGATACATGAACAACTTTGATAATGAAGCTCATGCAAAATATAAAAATCAAGTGGTTTATTCCACTATGTTGGTCTTCTTTAGGAATGCATTCCAATATGTCAATAGCATACAGCCGTCTCTCTTCCAAGGTTGGTTTCCAAATTTTAGAAATAAGGACTCCGTGGGGATGGTAGAAAGGACAAAAATACCCTCACCATTGCTGTTGGATCCAAAACCTGGGGTGGTACCAGTGTTTTGTTCTTTGTAGCTGATTATTGTGTGTGGTTTAATTTGGTAGTTTGTATCAAGGGCTAGTATGGTATTGTAAAACTAAATACAGATGTTGAGTGCCTCTATTTTGAAAAAAAAAAAATGTAAAAACATCTTAAAGTATGTATTTACCAAAACATGATAATAGGTAAAGGTTTAGGTAAAATATGGTTTGTTATGTACTTATATAATACATATGTAATGTAAATATATATCCTAAAAAGTCTTAAATATTCATCTAAATAATTAGATGAAGTCACCCACGATCCTTTCATTTTTGTGTGTTGTTTACAATTTTTCATGCATTTGAGTTTCATTTGATATTTATAACCATAATACATATAATTTGTAATATTTTTATGATAGTAAATGACTTGTGGTTATTATAAAAAATAGATGCATGAGAAAGAAACCACTGAGAAAACATTTTTTAATGGTTTGGTGCACCTCTGCTGTGTGTTTTTCCCTGCATATGTTTCCTTACCTGTTTACCTAATTAGGACCACACTTAGCACATTTTTGATGAACTTTATTGTCATGTGACAGCTGAGCAGCTTCTTGCTGATCCTAAGTACTCTTTCCTTTCCACATTTCATGTTGGTGTTTTCTGCCCAATCCATAGGACCTAATGCTCCAAGCCAGGTTCCACTGGTCCTGCTTGAAGATGTGTCAAATGTGTACGGCGATATAGAAGCTGATCGTAATAAACACATACATAAGAAGAGGAAACTAGCAGAAGGAAGAGAAAAAACCATGGTAATCTTTTCAGATACACTTGTTAACATCAATTTTTGGTTTCTTAGAGAATTTTGTAAAGTATGGTTTTGAAGTGATAAAGTGCAGGATTGTAAATTATGCCACATAATTACCTTAAAAGGGAGTGGATTTCACTGGAGGCAGTTTTGCCCATTAGGGGAAATTTTACAATGATTAGAGACATTTTCTGTTGTCACATCCCTGCTCTTGATGGGGAGTAGTTACTAATTAACACGTAGTGCTCAGAGGTCAGGGATGGTGCCAAACACAGAGGACAGCCCAAAGGGTCAAGTGACAAGCTTAACAGAGCCTTGTACAAGTATTTATTTTTTGGGTTTTTTTTTTTGACTGAGTGACATTAATTACATCTATTTTTAAAAGCCAGAACTACATTAGGTTATTAATTACATCTATTTTAGAAAGCCAGAACTATGTTAGGTATCTGGAGCATGGTGCTGTGGTAGGTACTAGCTTCAGAATGGCTAGGGGTAAGGTATACCAGTTAGCCTGAACAACATGAAATGCAGGAAGACTGTCAGAAAGGAGAACAGCATTTGAAGTCTGTCTGTAGGGATGTGTAGGATTATCAGTTGGAATTAGAATGGGGGGCATTTATTTTATTTTACTTTATTTTTATGTATTTTGGACAGGATCTACAGGGTTTCACTACATAGATTGAACTCAGTGATCCTCTGTTTACAGCCTCCCAAGTGTGGGGACATTTTAAACAAAGATACCAGAGACCAGTGGATGGAAAAGCATTGGTCTGCTGACTTGGCTAGGTAGTAAGTCTGTGTAGGACAGCTCTTTTAGTGAAATCTTTAGTGGAGACTCATTGTGACACAAAAGTGGAGATGCCCTAGTCCAGGAGGCAGCATCCTTCTCTGTCAGTGATATTTTTAGCTGTGCAGACCAAATGGCTTCTATTGTGGCTCCTGGGCCCTGCTATTACAGACTAAAGACATCCATAAGTGCTGTATAAACAACTGGTGTGGTCATGTTTCAGTGAGACTTTATTTTCAAAAGCCTGATGGTCATTTAGTTTACTAATCTGTGCTCTAGTTGAAATACCCAAAGGGGAACCAAGAACTTACTTACTTCTTGTCCTTTCTCTTCCCTGTTTTCAGTATCTTCACTCCCTTTTTGTTCCTTGGGCATAGCATTTCACTGGAGTCTGAGTATCATGAGAGATGTCGCTATGAGATTAATTGAATGTTTCTAGGCACTGTAGTATAAAGTGGATTGGAGCCAGAGAGGCATAAAGCTCTTCTAAATCTATGTAAGGTTATTCACACTTTGGGTAAACTTCCTCCCCAAAATGCATGCATGCACAATTTTGCAGATTCTTTCAGTAGTTGACAAAATGCTTTGAAACTTCACCATGAGCCCCAGGTTGAGATCTCTGCTTGCTAGGCTTTCTTAGATGCTCTTGGCCCTCTTTACTTCTTGCTAGACAGTTTGCTTTATAAACACTTCCACTTGTGAGCAGTTCAGTTGACAGACAGAAGCATTTGGCAGAATATTGCTTGTTTGTGAACTATACATCAGGCAAAGTATGTGACTGCAGAGCTCTTTGCCAAGAGTCAAGGAATGAAATGTCAGTGTGAACCAAGGAACCACTGTTTCTCTTTAGTGCTCTGGTATATCCAGAAACTCCCTATGCAGACCCAGACATGCCTTACTTCAATGTAGATTAACAGGCTGGGTACTAATGGTTTTAACTAAAAGAACTGATGTGTCTTTGTCTAACTCTCAATATGTAACATAGCCCCAAAGATCAGCTTCTTTCCTTTCTTATCACTGCCTCTGTGGCTCAAGGCATCAGATCTGCTTGCTAGGCAGAGTGGTCTTCCTGTCTGCTTGCTTTCTCCTTTGCTCCTTCAGTCTCTTCCAGCTAGCAGACAGGGTGATCTTTTGAAACAAGAACCAGACCTCTGTTTCTGCACAGTGTCCCCCTGCTCCCCATCCCACTTAGGCTGAACCCAGAGGTAGCAGTGCTGCCAAGTAGGCCTTTCTAGGCTGCAGACACTCAGGTCCCTGCAGCCCCTCTGCTCTGAGCCCAGGCCTGCCTCCCAGCCTCTGCCCATTGAAACTACTCTGCAGATGGGGGTTTTCCCTCTGCTCTACCAGGCAGGCTACCACCTTGGCTCTCAGGTCCCAGCCCAGATGTTCTTCCCTCTGGGGCTTCCCTTAAGGCCCTGCCCAGTGTTTTCTTTTTTACTTCATTTTAATTTACAAAACCCTCATTGCTATGTATTTGTTCTTGTCCATTTGTTCCTATCTGTGTCCCTTCACAGGAGCACAAGCTCCTTGGAAACAGGGACTTTGTCTGTGCTGTCCATCACTGGTCATTGTGTCCTGGACATCTGAACAGTGCCCGAGCCATGGCAGGCACAGTACCTGAGCCTTGATGAGAGTTTGGCCAGCATCTGCAAGGGAGTGATTTCCACTAATCCCTCGAGTTTAACTAAACCCAGCAGACTGTGGGGTCTCAGGAAGCCTGGGCATCTCTTCTTCCTTCTGTTCCTGCTTGTCAGGCTGTTCTCTGCCAGCCCTGTTGCCATAATCTGACCTTCCAGTGCGTCTCAGATTTCTCTGAACAGACTTCACCTCTGGGTCTTACTCCATTTCTGTCCTAGATCTGATGCAGATCTTGCCAGTTGTCACCAGACAGGACCACCTGATGGCCCATAAACTCAGCTCACAGATGTGTCTTGCTGTGCTTATGGTTTTATTTTTGTTTGTTTTAGGCGTTAAAAACTGCATTTCTCACAAAAACCCATATTCTTGCCTTTCCCCTTTTCACTGAAGATACCCATAATGCTGACCCACAGCTGGAATAGGATGGCGCTGCTCTTATTAGGTTCCTGTGATGGCCCAGATGGCTAGGGCTGGTTGGCCCTCTCCTGTGGGCAGTGTGTGCCTGCTTGGCACATGCCATGTACATTCCATGCCGTTGCACTGCTGTTAGGAGTTTCAGAGTAGGTTTGTACATTTTAAAACTGATGTGTCAGAATTTTGCCAAGTGTGTGTAATTCCCGCCATTTGCTCCCCCTTGCCGCCTGGTCAGGGGTGCTTTCATAAATTCTTAATCTCACTTGGGAGAAATGTTTTCTGTAAGTTACAACACCTACAGGTATACCATGCATGTTAGTGTATGAAGTAGATTGCCACTGCTTGGCAAGAATAGTACCTTGATGGCATGGGATACCTGACAGATGGGTGTTGGCTGAGAAAGAGAATGTGTCATTCCCAAGGGAAGTCAGGTAGGGCCCCCAGGCCCAAGTACTAGCAGGATACTGAACTCTAAAGAGGAGGCAAAGACTAGCAGTGGGAAGCAGAGATGCACTGCGTCACGTGTGAGCTTGGCTTAGGGAGCAGAGCTTCTAGCTAACATACCACTGCATATTTAAAACTGTAGTATGGTAAAAAATCTTTAGGAATAATGTGAATTTTCAAAATAATAAAACAGCATATGGGCAATAAAAGATTGAAGACATTCTTAGCAAAATCTTTTTTTAATTTTAAAGACTAAAAATAGCAGAAACAAAGATAGAAAAAAACAGTAACAAGTAAGAGTACATACAGTACAGAATTTCAAAACCAGAAAAATTTAACAATAGTTATATTACATGTTTTCATCATCGGGTCAGTTTATTTTTTTATTTTTTTTATTTTTTATTTATTTATTTTTTTTTTTTGTCTTTTTGAGACAGGGTCTCACTGTGCAGCTCAGGCTGGCCTTGAGCTCACTTTTGTAGCCCAGGCTGGTCTCGAACTCACACCAATCCTCCTGCCTCAGCCTCCCAAGTGCTGGGATTACAGGCGTGAGCCACCACGCCCGGCCAGTTTAGATTAATAGTTATAGGTATATAAGGTTGATCAAACAATTAAGCATTAACACTTTCAATAAACATTAATTTTTTTTTTTAACAATTGACACCCTGCATATTGTCCTCACAATAGTAATACAGAGTACAGGGTGTGGGTATGACACACTTTCCAATTGATATTGGTAAGGAAAGAAAAAGAAAATTCTTCTCTTTGAACTAAGAGGAAGCAGATGCATAGCCAGTCCAATGCTCCACAATTGCAGTGGGCCACCAGTGAAACTGGCAACGTTGGAGGCTATTGATCCAAGCCTCCTACTGCTCATCACACTAATCTTGCTCTGCGTTTCATGCCTCGTAATGAAGCTTTTCCACTGGGTGATCAAGGGAAAATTAAAGCAAGTTATAACAAAACATTCATCTTTGGTATCTTCCAAGGTCAAATCCCCTCAGGATTAACTTTGGAGCCATGTACAGTGCTTTGTAGAATTGTTGTCAGTGTCAGCCTTTGTGTTGAGTCACGGAGCAAAAACATTCATTTGCTAACTTTGTGTTGGGGGGGGTAACTGGGGATTGAACTCAGGACCCAGCGCTTGCCAGGCAAGCACTTATTCTACTGAGCTATCTCCCCAGCATTGGCAAAATCATTCACTGTTGCTGTTTTACGCCCCCCCCCCTTGCATTTCAGCATCATGTCTGAAGGTGCCCAGTGGCGGCATCACAGTCCCCTTTCTCTGTAACTCTCGCTCTTCTTGTCTTGTGTGACTTGAGCTGGAAAACATGCAAGGTAGGAAGGGCTGCTTCTCCAGGACTGTGTCTTACAGACTCCTGCTTCAGGTTTTTTTTTTTTTTTTTTGTCTTTTTGAGACAGGGTCTCGCTATGCAGTTCAGGCTAGCCTTGAGCTCACTTTTGTAGCCCAAGCTGGTCTCAAACTTGCACCGATCCTCCTGCCTCAGCCTCCCGAGTGCTGGGATTACAGGCGTGAGCCACCACGCCCAGCTTCCTGCTTCAGTTTTAGTCTATTGCATGATAAGCTATTCTTTGGAAGCAAACTAAATGATATCACATATTAAGGTGAAAAAGTAAAGTATAAAGCAAAGGCTGCTTAACTTATATCTTTCTACCTAACAATCTAATTCTTGGCTTTTATAAAATTGATGATTTGAAGTTGTTGGAGAAAACACCCTAAAAAAATGAATTTAAGCCATAGTTGAGTGCATGATTCATTTTCAAAACTAAGGTGTTAAATTAAAAAGTTAATTGTAGTCATATTATAATTTTGTCTAAAACCCATAATAGGCAAAAATAAATAAATGCTGCAATACATGACTATAACTTTAGTTAATTAGGCTCTTCACATTTTTTAAGCAGAGTTCAGATGATGAAGATTGTTCAGCAAAAGGAAGAAACCGTCACATTGTAGTCAATAAAGCAGAGCTCACTAACTCCGCTGAAGTGTTAGAAAGCTTTAAGTTGGCCAGGGAGAGCTGGGAGTTGCTCTATTCCCTAGAATTCCTTGACAAAGGTAAGACTGTGCTTGTCTCACTGGTGTTGTTTAATTTTTTAGGTAAAATCATTATTTTAAAAGTTCTACTGCTGTGGTTGCACATGCCTGTAATCCCAGCTCTTGGGAGGCTGTAAATGGTCCCATCTAGTAGTGAGACCCTGAACACCCTGTAGAGCCTTCCCTAAAAAATACAGGGAAAAAAAATTTATGCTACCTGAAATATCATAATCACTTATGGATAATTAAATTGACTGCATGTTTTATAGTATTCTTTTTGAACAAGAAATCCAATCAGTTAATATTAAAGTAATTATTATTTAGCTGCTTCCCTGAGGATAAAGTTTGCAAGAGTTTTTGGTCTTTTTAATGTTTGTATCACTGGCCTTTCATTTCTTTTTTAATTCTTTTCTGCTGCCTTCACGCATAATGTGTCCCAAGAGGGCCATTGCCTGGAAAAGGGCGAAATCCAGAAGTTCAAGAAAGCCTATTTTTTTTGAGTGTAGACAAAAAATTAGAGGTGGTTCTATTGGCATAATACTGACGCTTAGAAATCACAAGTCCTTCGTGGACCAATACACATTGTTTTTTTTATATTCAGGCTTAATACTTTGCTTTCAGCTAGTGGACATTCATCCTTTGACCTGTCACATGCCAAGGCTGAGCCCCTGGTCAGTCAGATGTGTTCAGTCATATTCTCCAAGTCAGTTGGCATCATTCAAGTCTTCTCTGCTGCTCCTAGAATTGTGAATGTTATGCAAGTATTTGGAAAGAAATTTTTGTTCTAAATTGACTTTTTAAAACATAAGTAAAACTTGTTAGTATCATTGTGTTTTTTCATTTTGACTGGGTAAAAGTAAAAGTAAAAAAGGGACTTTACTGGAGAAAGCAAAGTAGTTTAAAGATAAATGAACTAAAGTCTAGAAAGCATGGTTCTCTGCACAGGATATACATAAAAATGTGTCTGTAAAAATAGAATTTGTCTATTATTGATGAGTGTTAGACTCTTAAGTTACTCTCTGAAATTGTGGCACATGTTTTAGAAGTCAGAATCTAAAGTCATTATGCATCTTTTGGTGATGTGTCCCAGCTTATTAGGTTCTTTCTTTTTCCTGTTTCCATATTACATATTTTTGGTGTGTTTCTTTTGATTCTTCTCCAGAATTTACAAGGATTTGTTTGGCATGGAAGACAGATACTTGGTTGTGGTTAAGAATCTTCCTCACTGATATGATCATCTATCAGGTAGAGTGACACACCTTTCAGGTATCCGTGTGTGGGGAGGATGATCATTGCTCGGAACCAGTTTTAACCAGGAGCTTTGAACTCACAGAGATCTCCTGCCTCAACCTCCTCCATGTGTACCATCATGCCTGGCTAATTTTTCTCATTTCATATGCATGATTATGATTCCTCTCAGATTGGCCTTGCTTGTTCAGGGGTGTTTAGTCTTCAGTGGCTGAGGGAATGTGATCCACTTTTATCTCAAAATGCTTCCAAAATGTTAAGACTATCTATCTGTTCCTTATTACTTGTGGTATGGCTACTCACTGCTCTGTACCGAAGTACAATTTTTGCTTTTCACAAGAAGATCCATACTTTTCACCCACCCTCCTTCCATGCTGCTGGAGTCCTGCTGTACTGTGCTAGCACAGGGTTCAGAGCTTGGCCCTGGCACGGCAAGCACAGACAACTCATTAGTGCAGTGTGGAAGTGGACAGGTTTGTCCTCCCATCCTTGTGAAGAAACAATGGTGTTGGTAAAGAAAAACTGACATAGGAATAGAATGGTAGATCCAAAATGTATGTTGTCCCGGGACTTGTGTTATTTTATTTAAAGACATGAGAGCAGACAGATTGATCTTTGTACAGTTGGGCCTCTTATCTGTGGCTCTACATCCTCACTCTATCAAGCATAGGTAAAACTATAAGAAAAGATATTGCTGCTGCTCTGTATAGACTTTTATTTCTTGGCACTATTCTCAGGTCAATACAGGTTACCAACTGTTCGCTGCTCTGTATATTTTGCTATGTATTGTGTACAAGGAACTAGAGATGCTTAAAGTGTCCAGAAGAGTATGTGCAGGTTGCATTTAGGGGCCTGTGCCTGCTCAGATCCGGGTGTGCATGGGGCCCCAGAACCAATCCCCCAGGGATTTCCAGGGATGGGTGTACTTACAAGTAATTCCATCCAAGTCCAAGTGTGTTGACTTCGTTCTGTTGCTGAGTCTCCTTTTTTCCTCATCTGATCATGTAGAGCTGCCTCATTTATCATTAATGGTTGTTTGATTAACTCTTGAGGTTGCTAATGTCTTTTTCCCTCCTTGCTATTCTCTCTCCAAGGGGCAGTATAAAAAGGCAATAGCCAGCCTGCACCATTTGGCAGCTCTCCAGGGGTCACTTTCTCAGCCACAGACCCCAGGACAGGGCACCTTGGAGCATCAGAGGGCGCTCATCCAGCTGGCAACCTGTCACTTTGCTCTGGGGGAGTACAGGGTAAGCACTGTGCTGCATGGTGCCCT
>PVJA010004523.1:30476-85508 GCA_004027025.1 Myocastor coypus
TTTTTTTTTTTTTTTTTTTTTTTTTTTTTTTTTTTTTTTTTTTTTTTGAAACAGTCTTGGTATGTATTTCAGACTGACCCTAAATTCTCTAAGTAGCCCAGCCTGGTTTTAGCCTCATAGGACTCTTCCTGCCTCAGCTTCCATGTGCTACCATGAGTGGGTAACTTTTCACATTTTGTACAAAAACTTTTTTCCCCTATAATACTTTGACCAAGTTCTTGCCCAAAGCATTTCCTGCTGGTTCAGCCTGCGTGTATTTTGACTGTTGTACAGAATGCTCTGTAGCATATCACTTAGCTCCTTCCATGTCTTCCTCATTGACTTTTCTGTTGAGAGAGTAAAGTTGATAGGCCAGTACCCTTTTTTGAATGCCACCATGCCGTTAAACATGTTGGTAATTACAGTTAATGTTATATTTATTTAATTCTTTTGTTTTTTAACACAAACATTGGGCTGTTGCACCCTCTCGTGCATACATTCTATTTTATTTTTACTTTCTGTGTTCACTGTTGAGCAAGCAGTGATGGTCACATCAAGAGAATAGCATTGAGGCAGAGCTACAAACTGCCTGTTGCCTGGTGGTTGCTGAAATGTTTACTGTGTTGCTCATTTGGTTTCCTTAGTTCCCGTGGTCTTCCCTTCTCTAGATGACATGTGAGAAAGTGCTGGACCTGATGTGCTACATGGTCTTACCCATTCAGGATGGAGGCAAGTCCCAGGAGGAGCCTACAAAAGTAAAACCCAAATTTAGAAAAGGTACAGTGATGAATTTATTATTATTTTGTAAGTAGCTTTAGGACCCAAAGCTGAGAAATGTTTTGTAGCTCCTAAAGAGGTAATAGTACTATGGTCGATAGGGTTTGACATATTGTATTTTGTGAATGTTAATCCCTCAGTTTTTGTTGGCACCACTTAGAAGCAACTATAAATCTTTCTTTCAAAATTCACTTCCTGAGTTTATTACTTCTTTGAATAATATGAGTTAGAATGTCTTTTCTGCCTTGACTAATTCTAGGAAGTTTGTAGATGATGGACTGCAAAGTTTCTCTTGGTCTGTCTTTGGACCAGTTTTTGTGTCATCTTCATTTCACATTGCTTGAAAAAGTATATATACTTGTTTCCATATCAAAAATTAGACAAGGGACGGCCAGATAGCTCAGCGAACTAAAGCGCCTACTTAGGCAGAGCAGAGTCCCCCACCCCCCAGCACGCTGAGGTGGGGATTGAGACTGAGCGTGGTGGTGCATGCCTGTAACCCCAGTGCTTGCTTGGGAGGCTGAAGACAGGAGCATCACTAGGAGTCCAGTCTGTATGGTGAGAACTATAGATCCTACAGACCCTGTCGTAAATACATTTAAAAAAAAAAAAGAGATACAAACTAAATATAATGAAAGCAGAAGACTAGTCACAATCATTCCAAGAGCAAACTAAAGTAGAAAAAAAAAAATAAAGAAAACTGAAAGCAATTGTCATGAAAAAAAGATTTATGAAATTGATTAACTGTAGCAAGATTGAGGAAGGTGAGTATAAATTGCAACATAAAATAAAAAATGAAAAGACAGATGTCACTACAGATCTTATTGAAGTGAAAGTTCAATAATTAGAGAATAATTTATCCCAATAAGTTTAGTTGAAATTGCAAAGTTCTTTGAAAAACACAGCCTACCAAAACTATACAGAATAGAATAGAAAAACTAAATGTTCTTACATCTAAAGAGAAGTTAGATTTGTGAAATCAAAACCTTATCACTATGTTTTTACTGGTGAATTACACCAGGTATTTAAGAGAACTAACACCAACCCAACACAAATTCTTTAGGAAGATAAGGAAAAATTCCCAGCTCATACTTGAAAGCTAACATGGTCCTGATGATGAAACAAAATGAGTTTTACAAGAAAAGAACATTTGGGGGCTGGCAGGATGGCTCAGTGGTCTAAAGTGCCTGCTTAGGAAAGCCTAGGCAGAGGCAGGGACCGTAATTCAATCCCCGGCACCACATGCTGTGCCAGCCCTGCCCCCAAGGCAGGCTGAGCCGGCCATAAAAAAAAAAAAAAAAGAACATTAAATGGCAGTCTCCATCACACGTAGATGCCAAATACTGACTGCAGTGTAGCAAGCTGAATACTGAAGAAGTGTGTCATAGCCAAGCACCAGGAAAGAAAATGTGGTTAGTGCACAGAAATCAGTGTAATTCATTGTATTACCAAACAAGGAAAGTCACAATAATCTTCATAAACACAGAGAATATTCTCTATGATTTTTAAAAAGTCCTCACTAGAAACTGACTCCCTCAACACCACACTTAACTGTAAAATATTTTTTTTTAACTGTAAAATATTGAGTGCTTTTCCCCAATATAAAATCAACACTCTCTTCTGTTTCACACGATAGAGATTTTGGCTAGGACAGTAAGACAATGAAAAGACTATACCCAGTTGTGGCTTCACAAGCACAGATCTGGCTGTGTAGAAAAGGAAAGTCTATAGAAAGCTGCTAAAACCAATAGGTAGGGCAGGGAGTGTAGTCTGGTGGCAGAGTGCTTGTCTGGCATGGGTGAAGTCCTGAGTTCCAGAGGAAAAGAAAAAATAAAAACAGGTGACATTACAGTTCAGTGGGAGGAGAACGCCAATAAATGGTAAGGAAATGTTGTCTATCTAGATGTAAAATGTAACAGCAAAAAGCTATATAAAAGTCCTTTAAATTTTGATATTTAAATATGAGAATTTAAACTAGTAGAAATACAGAAGAAAATCTTTATGCAGACTTGCCAAGAGCACACAGAGCTGGG
The DNA here is from genome assembly GCA_004027025.1 of Myocastor coypus. Lineage (NCBI taxonomy): Eukaryota > Metazoa > Chordata > Mammalia > Rodentia > Myocastoridae > Myocastor > Myocastor coypus. The sequence continues at coordinate 33,266 of PVJA010004523.1, forward strand.
TGTGCCACTGCACACCTGTGATCCCAGGCACTAGAGAGGCTGTGGTGCCACCAGGTTAGGCCAAGCCTGAGCAACATGTTAAAATTGAAATACTAACAGAATATGGTCAAAGTGAATATGGCAAACTAAACTGCAGATGTCCAGAAAATTATCTGCTACAAAAGATCAGCAGAAACATCCAAAACTGAAATGCTTTCTCAGATCAGTAAGAACCATGCTCCTGTGAGGAACAAGCAAAGGTTATGAGCGAGGCAGAAACGTGCATAGCCAGGAGCTGCTTGTAGAAACTTCTCATCCTATTAGTAATATGGGCAGTGTGATTAAGATAATAAACTACTATTTTGCATACATCAGATATAAAAGTTAAGGAGGAATAGTACCAAGTCTCGTGATCTGAAAATAATATCCTTACACTTCTTGTTATACATAAATTCATGTGACCACTTTGGGAGCCAATTGAAAATATCTTTCTGTAGCAAACACCTCATCTCCTAGTTGTATACTTTGATTAGTATTTTTCAAACTGGGTTTTCTTCCTTCTGGGTAGTGAATTTCAAGTGGGATTTTTTTTTTTTTTTCAGTGAGATACAGTGTAAAGAAGTGCATTCCAGGTAAAAGGATGAATATTATTTCACAAACTGTTGTTATAAACAAATACTAAGAATGTGAGAGACACAGTCCCCATATATAAAATTATATTTTGTCAGGGAAGGGCCAAAAAAGAAAAGATTTATTTCTTGCTTCTGCATAGAGAAGGATTTAAGCTATATAAAATCACAGCCATAAAGTAAAAGATGTTATAAATCGTATTGCTTAAATTTTTTTCCACAAGTGCACAGTAAAGTTCTATGTATTTTCCATGTTGGCTTTAATAGTGAAAAATTGGATATCTCATTGTCTGCAATAAAAAGCACAAATAGACATGTAAACAACAGAGTACTGTGTAATACTGAAATACGTGAGAGCTGCATGTATTCCAGTTGATAAAACCTGACATACATGAGGTTAAATGAAAAAGCAATTTGCAAAGGGAGTGATACACTGTGACACCAGTAATACGATAGACTGATGTTGTGCAGACATTCCTCTGCTGGTGGTGGATGCCTGGGAGGCACGCTCAGAGTTATGACTTCTCTGAGGAGGAGACTAGCATCAGGAGGATACACATAAGTTTCAGCTTTGTGATAGTTTGTATTAAAACTTTAAAATGCCAACTCATTATAAAGCTAAGTGGTGATTACACAAGTGCTTATAATGTTCTCTCTATAATTTTCTGTATATTTTAATTGTTTTATAGTAAAAAAATATTTAAGTGTGTCTGGAAAAAAGGTTGAGAAACAAAATATAGAAATGATTTAAAACTAATTTCAGCCTTATTATATGGTTGTGGCTTAACTTTATTAGAAATCATGTGACTGTTACTCTTAATTTTAGAAAGAAACCATCTCAACCATTCACTTGTCAGAGATTTTTCTTTGATGATAGTATTCATTAACATGAAAGTAACTTTGTGGACTTGTTAGGTTCGGATCTGAAACTCCTGCCCTGTACCAGTAAAGCCATCATGCCATACTGCCTGCATTTGATGTTAGCCTGCTTTAAGGTAAGCCAGAGGTGGACAAGCACAAATACTTGACTGAAGATATTAGGTTTATGACTTGCAGTGATTTGAACAGAAAATCTCCATGACAGTTGAGAGTTGAATATCTTTAAAGAGTAGTTGATAGTTTTGGCAAAAACACATGGGCTAAGGATAAATAAATATTTATTAAGTAACAGTGGTATTAGATAAAGATGAATGGGAAACAGCCTCATACTCAGAAAGTTTAGTGCTAACAGGGAAACAGGCAAAATAACCTGTAGTACTGTTCACTAAATATTTTATAGCTAATGTACAAGTCAGAATTTATTAGCTATAGAAGAAGGGAACATAAATGTTGCTGGTTGCACAGGGAAAAGGTGAGTTTGTTAGCAAGACAGGACAGGTGAAGGCATCTTAGATATCAGGATCCCCAGCTGCAGAGGCTCCACAGTGCCAGGAAGGCTCACGGACTATTGAAAGGACACCAAGACTCTACAGCAGTAGAACAGAGCCTTGTGGGAGAGATGCTTTCTTTATTGTAAGAGCTGATGGGGACTCTGCTCCAGTGCAGCAGTCACAAAATTCCTCATTGTCCCGACCATTTGGGGTGACAGAAATAGTTTAAAGTATGGTCTTCTTTGTAGCTGGTCATCCCAGACTCAATCTTCCGGGTCACTTTTCTAGCTCATGTTTCTGCCTTGTTCACGCTTTCCTTTCTAAGCCCATGTTCTCCAGCCCTCCCTCCCAAGCAGCCATTTACCCACCATCCACTCGTGGCTTTCCCTTTACTGCTGTCTCCTAAAAGGAAAGCTCCAAATTCCTTTCCGTGTTAAGAGGGTGACTCGGCTTCTGTAGGCCTGATTCTCAGATTCCAAAGCGAGAGGCTCACCACTCCTGTGCAGCTCATATCTGGGCGCTCTTGGGGCACATGTTCACAGCGCAGGGTGCCTTGGGCTGCGGTTGCTAGGATCCACTGCAGAAGGCAGTTCTGATGTGTCTGAGCAGCTTTTCTGTCTGCTCTGTTACCTTCGTATTGTAGCAACTTTTGTCATACAATCACACACTCTTAATTGCATCCCCATTTAGAAGCTGATAGTGTGTTTTATTTGGTCTCCCTGTGCTTTCCCTGTGTAAATGTTTGTTTTGCAGCTTAGAGCTTTCACTGACAACCGTGATGACATGGCACTGGGGCACGTGATCGTACTGCTTCAGCAGGAGTGGCCACGGGGAGAGAATCTGTTCTTGAAAGCAGTCAATAAGATTTGCCAGCAAGGAAATTTCCAGTATGAGAATTTTTTCAACTATGTGACAAGTATCCTTTTTCTTATTTAAGCATAGCAAACTCTGGCTTACTAGAATTAATGAATCTGTGATTTAAAAAACAAATGAATGAATGAACCATTCTGGCTAAAGTACTGGTTTATGCTACTTCTGAGAGAGAGGAGGGGAAGGGGGACGGGGAGGGATGGTGGTCTACGAGTGAGGTTGTGCCTGTTGATCTTAAAGCCCTAAGAGATTTCAGAGATGTATTCAAGAATACCTGCAACCCCTTCCTTTCCATTTTCCTTTTCTACCTGGCTTCTCAGGAAGTGCCCAAGATGCCCAAAGTAACAGCTCACAAGTTCTGGACAGCACAGTGATCGCTGTAGCAGAACAACTCTGAGACCCTCTTCTATTGTAAGATGCTCTGCGGCCTCTCCTGGGGCATTGCTGTCCGCTCGAGCTGTTAACATGCCAGGCCCAGCTTGCCCAGCTCCTCGGGAGCAGCCACACAGCCCTGCCCTCCGCAGCAGGTTCCTGCTGTGCTAGGGAGAACTTAGTGTCACAGTGGCGTAGTGCATTGTGTTTAAGAGACACATGCTTTTTTTCAGGTGCCTATAACAATAACTGTTAACCTCTTGGACAGATACCTGTAGAGAATCTAATACAGTTCTAATTTTTGTTTCAGTTAAAACTGTTTAATGGGCGAGTTTTTCCAAGTTAAATCTTTAATAAGATAGCTATTTTCAGTTTTAAAAATAATCCGAGAGCTATAACTTTTCACTAGAAAAATATGTATGTGAATATCAAATGTTGCTTGAAATTTTCAGGATTCATGGAAGCTTCCACTCTTGGAGTTTCTGTAAAGCTTTGCACAGTAGATGTGAAGAAATAGTCATTCTGTTTATGACTCATGTTCTGTAACCAGCAGCAGTCCTCCCCATTTCCACCATCTCTGATTTCTCATTAAGAAGCAGTATTTGCTCTCATGATCATATACTGTGCTCTCATGATCATATACTGTGCTCTAGAGGAAAACATGCTGTCCTAACGTCCTTCAGCCAAGAGGTAGCATTAGAGCAGTTTGGGCTATGAATTAGAAGTTGTGGAATCAAACACTATTCAAATCCTCAACCTGTAGTTGTGAGTGGAATGGTGACAACTAGTCAACACCCGAGAGTGTGCGGCATCTTGTTCTCTGTGTGGTTAGCCTGAATTTGGCTGTAGACATTGATATGCTGGAGGAATTTGCCTACTTGAGAACTCAGGAAGGTGGGAAGATCCATCTGGAATTGCTGCCCAATCAAGGAATGCTGATCAAGTAAGCAGACTCTCCTTTGTCTTCCAAGTTCTTTTTTGTTGTTCTATGAACTGTTTGTAAATTTCTGTGTCTTTGAAAAACTTAATACCAAACGTGGTCTATTTTGAGTGTCAATTTGACTCAGTACTTTTGGGAACATTTGTTTCCTTAACTAATTTGGAAGAAACATACATTTAAATTGGAGTATTTCTCTTACATGTGAAATTTTCACTAGGTGGAAATTTCTTTCCTGTTACCTTTTCCTTTCTGGAACTTACACACTGGTCTTATAAATGTCTGGTTAGACTTGAAGCTTACAAGTAAGGGCAGCCATGTTTAAAATTGTGCTGGATTAGGAAAGTCCATTAGGAAAAGCAACATTCATTTATAAATTCTGTTTCAAGGCCTCCTAAAGTAGTTTTCATTGCTCATACCAGAGTACAAGAGCAGGGCCTAGTGTCTCTGAGAACACATTAGCCCCAAGAAATGGTGGTGGTGTGCATGGTCTCAGACAGACCCCGCCACCCACGGAATGCTGTGAAAGGACAGGCAACCCAGATAAAAATGTCAAAGCAGTGACCATTTATGATTTTTAAATAGCTCATGACTCTTGCTTCTCTCCTCGGTCCTCATTGTGGTTTGGGTAATACACCCTTTGCTGTAAGTGCCACGTGTAGCTTTATTTCCACACTTCCACCTTTGCTTCCTGCACAATAGTGTGTCTATAAGTCAGTGTTAGAGTCACGCAAGACTAGAGCCTAAGGGGGAAGAATGGATTGCTAAGACCGAAGACATTTTCTTCTCTCCCTCAATTGTGGAATAATGGAATGTCGAGTTATTAAAAGCAAATTTCATATTTTTTTTTCTTTGTACAGCCTTAGAAATATTAAGGGAAAAGAATAGATAATCATTCTGGATTTCTGAAACCTTAGTCATTTGGTACATTTCTTTTTATGTCCTACCAAAACTAGGGTCTTGTGGAATCCATTCTGAAAAATGGAAGGATTGCTTTTTCCCTCGATCTTGCAAGTGGCATTAAGTTCCTATGTATTTAAAGTAAAGGAGCACCTGGTCCTGCCAAAAAAAAAAAAAAAAAAAAAAAGATTTAAAGTAAAGGAGCAAATGCTCATGAGATCCTTATTCATTAGGCTCCTTCAGCAAGGTGGGCCACACAGGCTCTCCTTCCCTTCCCTGCTTACTTTCCTTACATTGTGGATCTGGGCTGTGGGGAAAACACCTGCACAGTTAAAGCTATTCTTAATGTCATATGTGAATAGAGGTTACTTTTTTATATGGGCACCCAAGTAACCCCTTTTGTGTTACGATTTCTAGGTTGTGAAATAAGTATGCAGTGTGTTCATCAACAGTCACAATACAAATTGTCACATTGTCATAATGTAGAGACAGTCCTAGTAGCCACCCTACAGAGGAATAAACCTACAAGGAGCATCATGTTACATACAGAGACTTAACTGTAGCATTGTGAAATGAGAGGATGTCAACTCCCCAGCTAAGCGCCTGCCTGGCAAGTGCAAGGTCCTGAGTTCAGTTCCCAGTACAAAAAAATACCCCTCCCCAGCTGTACCTTAGACTTCAGCCTTTCTTCTTGTCCGAGTTTTTCTTGAACTAAGCAGTGTCACGGGTATATACAGACAACCCCTGTTGCATCCAGGTAATATCTCACAAAGGGGTTATTTGGGTTGTTTGTATAAGAGGTATGCAATCTACATTTCTAGACTTTTGAAGTATAATTCCAGGCTTACCTACTTTGTTTAATCTGATCCTTAACTTATTCCAACTTAGCAGGGAGACAAGCCTCTTAGCAAACCTATAGTTTCATCAGTGTTGGAACAGGGATTGTCCTGCTCACCTGCTCTTGTAGGAGTTTGCTGGGGCTTCCCTGCCTGCATGAGTCTCAGTGTGTATTTCAAACCTGCATTTCAGATAATGGATAGCTAAACTGCTGTAGGAGAATGAAACTACATCTGACAGAGAGCTTTTACTAATAGAGGTCTAATTAGACTCTTGAATAAAACTATCTATATTCCTTTTCCCTCTGGGTTCCAAACAAATCCTCTGAAGCCATTGCAGACCTTTGGGGTGGTCCCTCCCGCTGAGTGGCAGATGTTGTGAGCAGAGTTCAGCTCCTTCCCTGGGGTAAGGTTGTGAGTCTGTCCTAGTTGTGGCACCTTGACTCCGAGCAGGTATGGTACGCACATGGCACCCAGTGCCTGACCGCAGGAGGCACCAGCTCTTCATGTGCCATTGAGACATGTTGCTCTGGTTGTAAAATAGAGAAATGTTTCTATGCTGATATTTACAGTATCTTAGTTGTGTTAGACGGGACTGAAATGGAAAATAATGTCCTAGGGGTAATCACAGCTAATACACTAAATCTTTGTTGTTACAGAACTCTGCAAAGCTAAGCATCCCAGACTCTTTCCCTCCCTATTTCCATCAGTGTTTCTTTTTTTCTTTTTTTTTTTTTAATACTTGTTTGATCTTGAGACGCACTTATCAAAAATACTGCCAGCCCCCCTAGTCCCCTTAGAAGGGCATCTCAGTTGGGGCTTCAGTCTTTCAGAGGTGTCACACAGAGTCACCAGGTATGTTTCTGGGACTGGCATGGGCGTGAGAAGAGCACAGAGTCAAGGCTGGATTTGAAAGCATGTCCTCCCAAATGATAATGCTGTTCCATGCCATCCAGGGGCATTTCACTGTCTTCTTCCTCACTGGTGGCTTTTAATACCAAATTCCAAGTGGGCTGAGTTCTGGGGCCAGCAGCCAGGAGGCATCTGGCCCCTGCCCACAGCCAGCCGGTGCAGTGAGGGCTGTGTCGCTTCTCCCCAGTCTCCCCGGAACATACTGCAGCCAGGGGCACATCACAGTTAACGTCTCTGTACAGTCCGCTTCAGTCTTGTGTATCTTCTCTGGAGTGTTGTTTTTGCAGTGCAGGGTGAGCCGGTGTGGGTGTTTGAATGCTGCTGTTTGCTGTTTTTTAAAGGCCTTCTAGCCCTCCCCTGGGGTTACTGCAGCAGGAATTCTTACCTGTGCTTCAGCCCAGCATACAGACTGCTGACAGGTACCACGTGGAAACACCTGCTCATAGTGTGCTGTTTGTCCACATGTTTTCCAGCCCATGGTTTCAGCTCTTTGTTCTTCAGTGCTCTTTTTCATGCTTTATTTTTTTAATTTGTTCTGCATTCCTTGGCAAGCCATCTGGTTGTAATATTGTAACATTTCTTATTTTTTTCCATAATCTGCCAGTGTGTTTGTGTTCAATTTAAAAATCATTATGGATCTGGAAATAAATATGAAAGTTTTATAAAATTGTGTTAGAATAAGTACACATTCAATTAAGCTATGATTCTCTTTTGCTAAAACTTAAGGCTTATGGTCATAAATACTTACGATGCTGAATTTTGAGAGAAATTTTTGTAGAAGGGTTTTAATATTAGGGACCAGTATTTTGCTGATCTAACTGAGCATGAGCAGTTTCCTCCAGCCACTGGTACTTTTTTCAGACCCTGCCTTCCTGAAATGAAAATGTTTGATATGCTAAAATGATGTCATGCTGATTAGCTCATTTATCCTGTTTTTAAACTGAGAGTTAATTACATTCATGTATTACCCGCGAGAGTATTTTCTGGAAGTGCATCAATTTCATCATTGTTTGTGTGAACACCGTGGAGTGCACACACACACACAAACCTTGCAGATGTGGTGTGAGCTGCAACACACCCTGGCTGTAGGGGAACAACATGATCCCTGGTTGAGTGCAGCATTGTTACATGGCATGGTGCATGACTAATTCTTGACTTTTGACCAAACTTACTAGGGGAATAGAGGGACCAATGGAAATAAGAATGAGCTGTGCTGCTCCTTGTGTACGGAAACAGTGCCACCAGACCGTGATCAGCACGGATGCCATGCCATATTCTCAGTCATGCTAGGAGGACAGTTGGCCTGCTGGCTCCCTGCCTACAGATAGCATCTTCTGCTTGGCCAGGTGGGGTTGCAGCCCAGGGTCTGGAAGAACAGTGTCTCAAGGCAGCACAGTGTAGTTTACGTCCACTCCCACAGAGATTCAGAGCTTCCACCTCACTGTTGCTGTGTCCTAGCTATGGATTTGAGATGTACACACAGAACTGTGCATTTTCTCCATGGCCTGCTGTGTCAGCCATAGTTCTTAAAAATGTCCATGGCCATTGTAGATTGTTTTGTGATAGCTTCACCAGTCTAATAAAGCCTGATGTTTTTCTTCTATTGTATTGCAATCTTATGACTCCTGGCTACTTCTCATAATTAATGTTTCAAAGCAAATATTTTAGATTGATTTCCAGAGGTTATTTTGCCCAGAATAGAAAACTAATGTTGAAATGTTGCTCCTTGCCTGAGGAAGTTAGGCAGCAGTAGGGGGCAGAGAAGACAGTAGACTTTGTTTGTCTAAGTCCCCCCCCCCCCCATGTCATGCAACTGCTGTAGTAGCTCAGACTTCTTTCCTTCTGAGCCGCTGATTTTTATGCTTTTCCTCTCCTGTCTTCATTTGGTTGTCCTCAGCTTTCTAGGAATTTGCTCGTGATTTCCTTTCCTGCCATACATGTGTTAGGGTACAGTGAGACACCATGATACTTGTGCTCTCACTGGCCTTTACTCAGACACACAGGTCCCTTTGAGTTCCTGGATGGAGCTTGTCTTCTGGGGACTTGGAGGCCACTGACTTTCCTTAGGATCCTGACCCTTTCCCAACACATGCCACCTTCCTACCTCAGGATGCTTGAGCCTCCTGCCTTTTTGTAAGCAGATGAGAATGTAGGTGGGCCCAACTCTCACGTGCCACCCTCTGGTACCCTGGGGAAGGAGAGGCCCCATGACCCTAAGAACTGCAGCAACCCTTCAGGAGCCCCAGCTGTGGGAGCCTTGGCAGGAACTGGCGTTCTCGGGATCTCTTCTTCCCTGCTGCCGCTTCTCTAGTGTGCTGGCCTGGCTGGATGCCGGGACTCCTGGCCAGTGGGCCAGCAGCCTTCGCGTCCCGTGTAACAGCACTGTTAGTGAGCCAGCAGTAGAGGTGCGTCAGATCACAGCTTCAGGAATTCAGTGGATTTCACTGAACATCTGTGTTGCAAATAAATTATATGGGGTAGTAAAAATGCCTTCCTAGTTTCAAGTCTTGCTGTGCAGGAGTAGGTAGGAATGCTTGTTTGGTTGCAGCTTTTCTTTCTAAATTGGATTTACAGTGTTTACTTATGTATACTTAGATACGATACAGGCTTTATTCCTACATAAGTAGCCCTGGTCAGTGATGCTGCTGCTGACTTCTGATCTCTGTCTGTTCCCCTGTCACTGACCTCAGGCACCACACAGTCACTCGTGGCATCACCAAAGGTGTGAAGGAGGACTTCCGCCTGGCCATGGAGCGCCAGGTGTCCCGCTGTGGCGAGAACCTGATGGTGGTGCTGCACAGGTTCTGCATTAACGAGAAGATCTTGCTGCTTCAGACTCTGACCTGAGGAGGAAGCTTTGCGCCACAGCTAGGTGCTGTGCAGTGAGAGAAGCCGCACGGCAGCCATTCTCGGAAGAGTGTGCCTGAGCTCCAGTCCCTGGGTTGCTCGGAAGTAGTGCGCAAGAGCCTGAAGAAGTTACTTCTATTTTTAAGAGTCATATTTTGTAATTTTTGTAAATAAAAGTCATCCTGAAATTAGAAGTTTTAAGAAACTTAAAACAAGTTCTCATTACACAGCTTGAAGTCATAGTGATCCTCCTGTCTCAGCCTCCTCAGTGCTGGGATTATAGGTATACATCACACCCAGTTTCAGTGGTGGGCTCATGCCTGGGGGCAGGGCAAGTGCTGCATGTGGTTTGGGGATCGAACCTAGGTCCTTACATTTGCTAGGCAGGCGATTAGACCTCAGAGTTATCTCCCCAACCCTCAACACCTTTAAAGTAGAGTTGAATTTGAGCCTGTTCTATACCCACTGGGCAGTCTTCTGAAGTACTCAGGGGGCCTGAAATTCAGGGTAGGAAGTGGATATAGAATCAGGGGACCTAGAGAAACTGCCCTGCTTAGGGTTCAGGAGGCCCTGCTGCTGAGCCAGGACAAGGTAATCCTGGTCTTTACATAGGGCACAGGCATAAGGCCAGCCTGTCCTCTGCTTCCTGGACCATCAAGGCAGCTTTACTTCCTTGCTTCCCTTTGCCTTGAAAAGTACCATTTGCATACATGTGTGCATCTGTGTACACACTATCTCAATTAATTTCTTTCATTGCTGGGACAAAATGACACAACACCCAAAATGAAAGAAGCAAAGGTTTAGCTCACAGTGGAGGTTTCAGTCTATACTCCGCCGGCTCCAAGGCAGAGCAGCACATGGCAGAGGGCAGCCTTTGATGGCTGCAGCAAAGAGCAAGCGTTGGGGCAGCAGCTGAGGCTGCTAGCTAGTCTCTCTTATCCTCCTTATATTTGTATGCAAATTACCCATCCCAGGGCTGTAATAGCAGCCACTTGCATTCATAATCCCAGCATTGTATCATAATCACAAACTAGAAGCTGCCCCATGACTGCAGGAGACACAAACTAACACACAGGAGTAATTGCAAGGGAGTGTATGTTACCACAGACCCCAGGGTGTTTGTATTTTTATTTTTATTTTTTTTTATTTTTTTTTTCAGAACCTTTGTTTATTCACTCATTTTTATGGCTAGCTCAGCCCGCCCCAAGGGCAGGGCTGGTGCAGCATGTGGTGCCGGGGGATTGAACCGCGGTCCCTGAAGCCACCCAAGCTTTCCCAAGCAGAGGCTTTACACCACTGAGCCATCCCGCCAGGCCCCAGTGTGTTTGTATTTTCTAATGCTTTAAAACATTTTAATTTCCTCTGGTTTAGGTGCATGTGTGTATATTATTTTAGGAGCTTGTCAGGGTGATGCTTCCCAAAGGTGTTTCCTGTGATTAAAGATGCTTCATCAACTCAGTAGAAACGGTTTTCCCCCTCCTCAGTAATGCTGTATAGGTCCTACAAAGCACTTTTTTAAATGAAAGCATACACAGTGGTGAACTGGAAAGAAAAACAATTTTTATTCTCATCCTATTGTCTTTATTCCAATAATTAAAAAGCTTCTCACCCAGATTGCATAGTGCCACTGTTCCTGGATCACAAACCGTCTGACTTCCCAGGGTGCAGCCAACAGTCAAATGTCTCACGCGTAAGACCTGTGCTGCTGACCTCTGACATGCTGTCTAGCTAAGAGTGAAAAGGCCTGCTGAACAGCTTTGGAGCTCATTTTACATTTCCTAAGCAGATAAATCAGGGTTATAATTTCTGTTTCTCTAATGTGGTACAAAATAAATACTAAGCTAGTGTTCGGTGGAATCCAGAATGAATACTTTTCCATCCCTAAACATAAGCCAAACTATAGAGAAAAAGCCAAGAGGAGATGATAGTAACTTACAACCCACGTGTCAGCTGCTCTGTGGTCTTGCAACACCCTTGTCTGTGTGTTGCGTTTGTATTTTTGCCCTTTTCTGTTGTCGTCGTTACTCTTCTTATTGCTGGGACAAATACACGACACCCAAAATGAAGGAAGGAAAGGTTTATGTAGCTCAGTTACTGGAGGTTTCAGCCCATATTTGGCTGGCTCCAAGCCTGAGTGGCACATGGCAGAGAGCATCTAGTTCGTGGCAGTGGAATAGCAACAATACAGAGGCAGAGGCAATACAGAGGCAACAGAACAACCAGCAGAGCAAAGCAACAGTGCGAGTCTGTCTATCTCTATATTACATGAGGCTCTCTGCCTCAGCCTATCTGCCTCAGGACACACCTATAATTCCTAGCAGTTCTCAGACCCATAATGTCATCAGTACTAAAACACACAATCCCAGTGACTCATAAATCAAGTCTCAACCTATCGAAGTCCCTGCTCCATGACTGCATGAGGTTTTGGGGGGACAACTAGACATAAACCATAACATGTGTCTAATACAGAATTTGGCACTTCAGGTTTCTTAGAAGAAATCTTTTTTTAAATTGTTTTTTATTACTTTTCATAAGAAACAACAATATGACAATTTCAAAACACAGTAGTACAGTCTCAATAATTGACACATTGCATATTGTCCTCATAATAGTTATACAGAGCACAGGGTATAGACATGATAAATTTTCTGATATTGGTAAGGAAGAAAAAGAAAAAAAAATTTCTTTGAAGTGTGAGGAAATAGGTGTATATATAGTCCAATATTCTGTAACTGCATTGGGTTACCGGTGAAACTGGCAATGTTAGAAGCTGTTGATTTAAGCCTCTTACAGGTCATCATACTAATCTAGCTCTGTGTTTTATGCCTTAAGCTCTTCTGCTGGTTAATCAAGGGCAAGTTAAAGCAAGTCCTGTATAACAAAACATTCATCTTTTGTATCTTCCAAGGTCAAATCTCCTTAGGATTAACTATGGAACCATGTACAGTGCTTTGTAGAACTGTTGTCAGTGTCAGCCACAGGATGAGTCATGGCCATTGCTTGACCAGTTTGCTTTCTGTGAAAGCCTGAGACACTATACTTCATTTATCCCTTTCCTCTGAGGTCCCATTGTCTCCTTGACCAGAAAATTTGGGACACCACTGCATTACGAGATGTTACAGCACAGGTTCTCTTTTGTTCTGACTCCTCACTGACCTAGAAAGGCTAGGGCCAAAATGTTGGCTATCTTCATAGCCCTTTTTCTCCAATTTTTTTTTTTCGTCTGTTAACTGACATTCTCAACCCTCCAGGAGAGAAGTTTGTGATACTATTACTCTATAACATAGGTAATTGATCTTAATGTCACTGTCTTTCTGAATATCAAACATCTTAGACTTAGCTTGAAATTGATGTTTTCCACCAATCATGGATATTCTAATAAATCTCTGTAGAATGTGATAAAAGCAGTTACACATTTTTACACAGACATTTAAAAAATCCAAGTATGTACAAAATTATAGCCTGTTGAGCTTATGGCATTTTGCCTAGTCTCTTACTCGCAATCAACACCTTTTTGTTGTTGTTAGTCAACCATTTACTTCAAGGAGAGTAGAGCAGTAACTGAGTTTACATTAGAAGCAGTACACATCTAAAAGACCAGAATGACAGGCATTCTAAGCCTATTTTTAGCATTGCACATTGGTATCATTAATGTGAAAGATCTTTTGAAGGTTCTTAGGACCAATATCTGATTCATCCTGTGTATGTAAGTGCATCATTTTGTTCCTGCTATGTTTCCTCTCTTTTCTGCTTCCAGTCATATCATTGTTTAATCCATAAGTCTTTGATTGCCATTCAGCTGTGTTATACCCTTTCATTTTTATTTCTTCTTTAGAGTTCTTACACTAGGGAGATTATACAATATTTACACATGTAAGTCTGGTTTATTTCACTTATAATTTCAAGATACATCCATTTATATATGAAGTGTTCCATTTTATCATTCTTTATGGATGAGTAATATTCCATTGTATAAAAATACTACACCTTTTTCAGCCATTCTTCAGAAGATGGGTATGGTTGTTTCCAAGATTTGGCTATTACAAATTGGGCTACTATAAACATAGGTGCACAGATATCACTATAGTATGATGTTTTCTTCTGGGAAAATTCCCAGTAGGGGGATAACTGGATTGAATGCGATTTCCAGTTCTAGTTTTTTAAGGATCCTCCACACCACTTTCCATAATGGTTGCACCAATCTGTATTCCCACCAGCAGTAGAGAAGGGTTCCTTTTTCCCCACAGCCTCTCCAACATTTGTTATTGGCTGATTTCTTTATGATATCCATTCTTTCTGGAGTGAGATGGTATCTAAGTGTTTTTTTAATTTGCATTTCCTGGATGGCTAGTGACATGGAGCATTTCTTCATGTACTTATAGGCTTGATGAATTTCTTTCTCTGAGAAGTGTGTGTTCATCTGAGATGCGCATTTCTGGATTGGATCTTTGAATTTTGGGACCCTAATGGTTTTTAGTTCTTTATAAATTCTAGATAGAAGACCTTTGTCTGAATACTTATTAGTTAAAATCTTTTCAAAATTTGTGGGTTGTCTTTTCACTCTGTTGGTAATTTTTTTTGACATGCAAAAGCTCCTTAGCCGGAGGAGGTCCGATTTGTTGATGCTTTTAAGTGTTAAACGTGTGCATTTTGATTTTTGTCCATGAACTTCTTGCCTACTCTTATGTCTTCAAGATTTCCTCCCACTTTCTCTTCCAGGAGATTTAATGTTTCACTTTTAATATTTAGATCTTTAATCCATTTAGACTTTAGTTTAGTGCATGGTGATAGACTTGGGTCAAGTTGTAGTTTTTGGCATGTAGAGAGCCAGTTTTTCCAGTACCATTTGTTAAAGAGGCTATCTTTCTTCCAGTAAGCATGTTTCGCCCCTTTGTCGAAGATAAGGTAGCTGGGTGTGTTTGTATTTGCTTCCGCATCTTTTAACCTATTCCATTGATCCTTGGGTCTATTTTTGTGCCAATACCATGCTGATTTTATTACTGTAGCTTTGTAGTATAACTTTAGGTCAGGAATTGTAATGCCTCCTGCCCTACATTTGTTACCCAGAATTGTCTTTGCAATTCTGGGTCTTTTTTAGTTCCAAATAAATTTTTGGAATGACTTTTGCAGTTCTGTGAGGTACGTCGATGGTATTTGGATAGGAATTGCACTAAATCTGTACAACAGTTTAGGGAGTATGGCCGTCTTCACAATGTTGGTTCTTCCTATCCAGGAGCAGGGAATATCTTTCCATTTTCTGAGATCTCCTAAGATCTCTTTTTTCAGAGTAGTATAGTTTTCATTGAAAAAGTCTTTTACTTCGTTAGGTTAATGCCTAAGTATTTCATTTTTTCCAGTGCTATCATAAAAGGTACTGTTTCTCTAATTTCTCTTGCAGTGTGTTTGTTATCTGTATAGAGGAATGCTATTGACTTTTGTGCGTTGACTTTATAACTGAATTCGTGTATTAGTTCTAGTAGCTTCTTGGTGGAGTTTTTGGGATCTTCCAAGTAGACTATCATGTCATCTGCAAATAGTGATAGTTCTTCTTTACCTATTCTTATCCCTTTTCTCTTTCTTGTCTAATGGCTGTAGCTAATGATTCCAGAACTATATTGAATAGGAGTGGTGATAGAGAACATACTTGTCTTGTGCCAGATTTGAGGCTAAAAGACTTCCGTTTTCCCCCATTTATAATTATGCTAGCTGTTGGATTGTCATAGATGGCTTTTATCAGGTTGAGGTAGAGGCCCTCTATTCCAGTTTTCTGTAGGAATTTGAACATGAATGAGTGTTAGACTTTTTCAAAGGCCTTTTCTGCATCAATTGAGACAATCATGTGATTTTTAGTTTTGGCTCTATTGATATAGTGTACTGCATTTATAGATTTGTGTGTATTGAACCATCCTTGCATCCCTGGGATGAATCTTACCTGGTCGTGGTATATAATCTTCTTGATAATTTGTTGTATTCTACTGACAAGGATTTTATTGAGGATTTTTGCATCTATGTTCATGAGAGAAACTGGCCTGTAGTTTTCTTTTCTAGTTGCATCCCTCTCTTGTTTTGGTATCAGTATAATATTTGACTCTAGGAATGATTTTGGAAGGATTGCTTCCTTTTCGATTTTATTGAAGAGTTTGAGGAGTGTTGGGATTAGGTCTTCTATAAATTTCTTGTAGGATTCAGTGGTGAATCCATCAGGTTCCTGACTTTTCCTTGTTGATAGGCTTTTTATTACATTTTGTATTTCATTGGCTGCTATTGGATTATTGGGAATTCTTAATCTTCTTGTTTCAGTTTGTGTAATTTATACTTTTCTATCTTTTCTTATCTGTGTCTTCAATTCTGTGAGAGTAAAGATTCTCAGTGTAGTTACTTATGATCCTCTGAAGCTCTGCTGGGTCTGTAGTAATTTCACCTTTTTCATTCCTTATTGCTTGAATTTGAGTCCTTTCTTTCCTCTTTTTAATGAGGTTAGCTAGGGTCTTATCAATTTTATTTAATCTTTGAAAGAACCAGCTTTTTGATTAATTCTTTGTATTGTTTTCCTTGTCTAATTGAATTGATTTCTGCTCTAATCTTTATAATTTCCTCCCATCTTTGAGCTCTGAATTTCATTTGCTCTTCTATTTCTAGTTGGTTTAGGTGCTCCATGAGAGTATTTATGTGTTCCCATTCTGTTTTCTTAATGTGTGATTTCAGAGCTATAAACTTCCCTCTAAGAAATGCTTTCATTGCATCCCATAAATTCCAGTAGGTTGTGTTTGAATTTTCATTAAATTCTACATATTGTTTAATTTCTTGTTTAATTTCATCTGTAACCCACTGATTGTTGAGAAGAGTGTTGTTTAGTTTCCATGTATTTCTGGAGTTCTTGTGGTTTCTTTTGTCATTTATTTCCAATTTTATTGCACTGTGGTTAGATAATATTAATGGGATAATTTCTGTTTTCTTCCATATACTTAAGCATGACCTATGGATTAATATGTGGTCTATTTTAGAAAATGTCCCATGTGCAGGTGAAAAAAATGTGTATTCAGAAGTGGTTGGGTAGAACACTCTGTGTATGTCTACTAATTCCAGTTGTTCCAAGTTCTCATTTAGTTCTGTTACTTCTTTGCTAATTTTTTGTCTGCTTGACCTATCTTTTTCAGATAAGGGGATGTTAAGGTCTCCTGTTAAGATTGTGGTATTGGATATTAGGTTTTTCATGTCCATTACAATTTGCCTTATACAACTTGCTGCTCCCATGTTGGATGCATACATATTTATTTATGAGTGTTACCTCTTCATCTTGAATTTTTCCCCTTAGCAGTTTGTAGTGGCCTTTTGTATTTCATTTGATCAGTCTTGATTTGAAGTTTAGACTATCTGTAAACAGGATTGCTACCCCCTGCTTTTTTTTTTTTTTTTTTTTTGAGTTGCTGGAGCATGTAGTATTGTTTTCCATCCTTTAACTTTTAGGCTATGAGTTTCTTTGTGAGTTAAGTGTGTTTCTTGTATACAGCATATGGTTGCATTTTGCTTCCTTATCCACTCTGCCAGTCTATTTCTTTTAATTGGAGAACTGAGTCCATTTACATTGATGCTTATAATTGAAATGTATTGACTTATGATTGACATGACTTTTACTTACTATTGTTTACCCCTTTTTCTCCTGTGTTTAATTGAGGACCCTATTTGGTGGGTTCTTTCTGCTCTCATTGCTTCAGTTTGAGTCATTTTGGTCTCTCTCTAAAATATTTTTTAGTATACTGTATATATTCTGTTTATATCATTTGTGTCAATTCCTTCCTTCTCATTAATTCCTATTAATATCACATTGTTCATTTTTGCACCATCTTGCAGATGTTGAGTTATTTTTTCCTGCATCCTAGTTGTTTTTAAGATCTCCTTTCTTACCTTTTCACTAGCTGCGACTGTGTCTTGAAGATCTGAGACTCTATCTTCACTTTCGTTCATACAGTTTGTGATTGACATTTTATTTTCTTTTTTTTTTTCCTCTTTGAAACTGTTTCATGCAATCTATTTCTTTCCTATATTGCTCAATCAGGGAATCCATCATTTTTCTATTCTCCTCTAATTTTTCATCAATGTCTTCTTTAGTAATACTGAAGTCTCCTTATAGTTATCCTTTTTGTCTCTAGTTTAGACATTATTTCTGCTCTATTCTCTCTACCTTTCTGTAGTTGTTCACCTACTTTAGATGCTACTAATTTAGAGAGGTCTTTTTTAACTTCAGAGATTATTTCTGCTCGGGTTTCCTCTATACATTTCTGCAGTTGTTTTTCTACTTCAGAGTCTATTAATTTATGCATTTCTTTTTTTACTTCAGATGTTACCTCTGATCTGAGTTGCTCTATACGTTTCTGCACTTCTCTGTCTACTTTAGATGCCACCAATTCAGAGATTTCGTTTATGATTTCCATTTTCTTCCATGTTAGTGTCTCCTGTGTTTGTTCTGGGTGGACTCAGGACTTGAGATTGGATCTTGCTCCTTGTCTTTATCATTTTCTATAGCAGTGATATCTGCACTTTGATGGACTTATGCATTTGACACCTATGGAAATTTGGGTTTAGATTCACCAAACTTGTTCCCCTCCAGACGTGCCTGGCTGCAAGTCAGAGCTCAGGCAGCTGGCTGCCACAAGGCCCCAAAGGTCAGGACGGTGATCAGCAGTGTGGGTGTTGGTTGGTGGTTGTGTGGGGCCACTGTGTGGACTCAGGGTTCTTACCTGGCTGTCCTGAGGCCTGCTCAGGAAGGTGGGTGGAATTGGAGCTATGGCTGTTGGTGAGTCAGGGAATGGACCCGGGCTGAGGCTGCTGCATGACCCAGTCGGATGGCAGAGTCCGAGGTGGAGCCAGGCCGGCCGCCACGCAGCTGGATCAAGATGGAGGGCAAACAGGCCTCCGGTGGAGCCGCTGCACTGCTGGATCAAGATGGCGCCTAAGAGAGAAGATATCTTTATCAAAGAGTTGAGTGTGTAAAAGGAGGGTGCATAACTAAAAAGACTCAGACGTGCAGCTGACCACCCTGCTTCCTTTTTTGGCCCCCTACCAAAAAGGGATTTTTTTTCTCATTCTTTTTGCTTAGTTAAGTGGCAAGAGCACGTGCGATCCAGCCTCTGCAGATTTTTGAGTGCATAGAACAGTATTAACTATGGGCAGGGCATTGTGGCATGCTTCCTGGCAACGCCTGATGCTCCTTCTCCCACTTAAAAAAATAAATAAATAAATAACCACAGTGGCTTCTGGATTTCTTTCCCTGTCCCTGGCAGCTACTCTCTGCTTCTGTGAGTTGGATGGATGAATGGGTGAAGAAAGTGTGATCCTAGTGGACACTTATTAGGCCTTAAACAGGCAGGAAATTGGTCTCTTACACAACAAAGTTGCTGATCCTGGAAGACAATCCGTTAAAGGAAATCAGCCAGAAATAAACACTGTACGATCAAGTACCTTATTCTCTTATGTAGCTTCCCTGGCTTCTTGTTTTTCTGAAGCTTTTGTCTCTGAGTTTAATTCTTTCATTAATGGAAATGCATAACTAGGCTCTTGAGTTTTCAGTCGTACACTGATGGCCACTGCAGGCATTGATGGGTACAAGGGATGTCATATGAACAAGCTCCATTCTTCTGGTAAGTGATTAAAGTTACAAATAAGAAAAATAGTCTTGTTAGAAGTTCTGTAGAGCAGTGAGGGCAGCTTAGGGTTCTTCCTGCTAACCTCAGCACTCATTAAAAATCACCTTAGCGGGTTGTTAAACAAAACTTGTGAAAATAAGGTTTGCTGTGGAGGCATTTCCCATGGGCCACCATTGGCTCCATTCTGAATTCAAACCCCAAATGCATTTCTCCCTGTGGTAGGCTTACGTGTATCTGGATTCTGTCAGAGTGGCTCTGAGAATTAGAAGCTTTGGGTAAGAGAGAAGTTTGCTGAGATCAACTCACAGAAAGTTAGGCGATAAATTTGCCTCTGTTAACGCCAAATCATGGAGAACAGCTGTTACTTTTTAACTGACTTGGATTAAAATAACATCTGACGTTTACAGATCGCTCATTACCACCGCACTGTGCAGTGTTTCTCGTGCCATTTCTCATATTCCTAGCAACGCTGGGAGGCAGACAGAATCATGTATAGGTAATACAACTGAGGCTTGGGGAGTGACATGAAGCGACATAACTTACTAGGGACTGTTAAGAATTTGATCCCTCCACACCCACAATCCCTGCAGTACTCAGACCCATCATCCCAGCCTTATATCATGAATTAATCACAAACTGTAGAACTCAATGACTGCATGAGGCTTTGGGAGGACAAATACATGCAAACCATGGCAACATTTTCCCCTTCCTTAGAGCTTCACTTCTACAACACAACTAATACAGGCATATTGAAGTCTGTGGGAGCTGTACAAGTCTCCCATTGTTGAGTTCCTCCAGCTAGAAAACAGCTCCCTCAGCCTCCGTTGGGCCTGAATTCCTTTTTTGGATCTCCATCCCATCTTTCCCAGTCCCCTTGGTCTTCTTACCATTTCAGCTTCAATATGAGCCTAGGGATCACTGCAGTTCTCTACCTGGCAAAGGAAATAAGGAGCTTAATCAACCACACACATCTTCATGAAAACTGCTCTACTTTTATCTTTCTTGTGATAAAAATTACGTGGTCCTAATAGTGCAAAGGCAAACACTGTTTTCCTAATGAGTTTTTAAAATTTATTTACATACCTACAGATGGCAGTTCCTATAGGCCTACTAGAGACCTGTTTCAAAGGGCAAGTCAAGCTAAATGTTCCTGCTGAAATTTTAATCTCTAAAAAAAATCCTTATGAATGTCTGGATAATTTTTTTCTTTTCTATCACATCTGCACAAATTGTTCAGGCCTTACATATTAATTTCCCACTACTTTTATTAAAAAGTATAATGAATTGGGTTGCTTGGAAGAAGAGATATTCCTTATTGCAGTTC
Source organism: Myocastor coypus (assembly GCA_004027025.1). Lineage (NCBI taxonomy): Eukaryota > Metazoa > Chordata > Mammalia > Rodentia > Myocastoridae > Myocastor > Myocastor coypus. The sequence goes on from PVJA010004523.1 coordinate 53,886, forward strand.
TTAGAAGTGCAATAGGAACAGAACTAACAGTCTAGTCATGAGCCTACCCACCTCTCATGGAGGCACAAATAGAAAAATCAGTGCATCCCTGAAACTGGTGCAACCATTTGCCTACTCTTAGGTGTGATGGTGGCCGCAGTCACTGACATCCTTTGACCCACGCTGCATCACTCCAGCCCCTCCCTCCATCACCTCTGGGGCCCTCTTATGTCTCTCTCCCTGTCCTTTCCCTCCCCATCTCTGTTCATATCCTTTCTTCTCCTGAGGACACCAATCCTGCCACAGTTGGATCTGCTTGCTCTGGAATGACCCCATCTAAACTAATGCAACAGCTAATCAGGTAGAGTCTATTTTCAGATGGAGTCAGAGGCTGATGCCCTGGGGGTTCGGACTTCCATGCATTTCAGAGGACACATTTTAACCAGTGATTGCCTCACAACTTTTTCATCTTTCATTGTTTTTGTTTACATAATCTTACAGAAATAGCATCACTTCCTCTATGTCTCACGGAGTTTGAAGTTTTCTGCACTCTCTGCACCCTTCAATTCCATATAAATCAGACTACAAATGCATATAAAGCAAGGGCAAGTATTTGTTCTTAGAGAATTTATGCATTGAATTTTTTTTTTCTTTTAAATGGCCAACGCTAGAATATATGACTCTCTCTGGACACCCCTTCATTCTATTCCAGCATACATAAACTCATAGGCGTACTCATAGGATGTGATTTTAGAATGACACATTAATCACTCCTCCTCAAGGGTACCTGCTGAGGTGAACCCAAAGATTTAAAATGTTTGTGGTTCATTATTAAAAGTCAAACAATTATCCATGTCTAGGGAGAGAAACTTTCTTTTAAACTGACTACCAGTTTTGTTTTTTATAAAAAATTAAAAAGAAAAGAAACTGCTTCTAGGACATAAAAAAGGGAAAGAACATAAATGGATTTTAAGAGAGTTTTCTCATGAGTTGGAGCTTATATTGATACATCACTGTGTATTATTTATTTGGTGTTAACCAAAACCAAACATCTGTATTGCTAATGCAATGAAGACATTCTTTAAATGAACACAGATATGAACAGAAAAACTGTATCTTTTTGCCCAAAACAGATAGGACAGGGGGCTGGGGAGATAGCTCTGTGGCACAAGTGCCTGCCCGGCAAGTGCAAGGTCTTGAGTTTGAACTCCTGGTCTGGAAGACATTTTGGATGTCCCAGGACTAACCCAAGGTCTTCACTAAATGCTTAAATCTGAAGCTGAGGTGTGCAAAACAGCCCCAGCCAGTCACATGAGGCTGCTGAGCATGTGGGGTGAGGCTGGTCCAGAGTGATGTGTGGCCTAAGTGTAAAACGTATACTAGATTTCAGTTGTCATTTGATGAGAAGCCATCGAAATAATTTTATATGATTTAGATTTTCAAATAATGACATGTCAGTTGCACTAATCAGAGCATTACTAAGCATAATTTTATCTGCTTCTTTACTTACTTTGTGTTTTATTTATTTATTTTCTTTTGTGGGACCGAGGTTTGAACTCAGGACCTTGAACTTGCTCACAGGCACTTGTGTCACAGAGCTATCTCCCTGGCCCCTCTTTACTTACTTTAAAATGGCAATTTGAAAATTCAAAGTTATACAGAAACACATTTCTGGCTCATATTATATATCTCTGCCATCTATTTGTCTGCAGCTAAGAAATTGCTGCATCCTTTCTTGTTAGTGCTGTTACCTTGCAGTAGTTAACTACTTAGGCAGAAAAACAAGGACATAGGATGCAAAGGAAAGACTGGGCAACCACAACTTCTTCCTTTTGTTTCCTTCCTCCTCCCTCTGTCCTGGATAGGAAAGGGAAGCAAAGCTGGACCCAAGACTGGGCATGGTGTGGGGTGGCATCCGCTCATGGCACTAAGGGCAGTGTGAGTCTAGGACAAAGAGGACGTAGTCTCTTCCTTGCTTGGAGGAGTCTAGCAACCTCTGCAGGGACTTCGTGGCCTCCCAGTATTGCTGGAAGACCCAACAGTGGAGTAGCCAGAAGAGTGTAACACTGGATTTCTTGCCAATCTTATGGGAGAGGTGGGATCTTATTCTAATTTAACATGAAATGTAAAGAAACAAGACATTGCTTAGATCCTAAGCTCCATATATCAGTTAATACCTATTCCATCATTAAATGCTAGGAAGCCACTTGTCCCAGAAGACAGACCTCCTCTAGGGAAGGAACCATGGTTCCAAAACAAGTCAACTGTTTTTTAAAAAAAATTAATCAATCATTTAGGTACAGGGTCTCGCTACATAGCTCAAACTCTAGTGATCCTCCTATCTCAGCCTCTCCAGCACTGGAATTATAGGCATGCACTACCATGCCTGGTTTCAGTGGCCAGTGCAGTACATCCTGGGTTCTGGGGCCAGCCCAGTTTGTGGTACTGGGGATTGAAGCCAGGTCTTTGTGTTTGCCAGGCAGAGGCATGGACTACTGAGCTATCTCCCATTCTCATGGCCTCATTTCTTGACAATACTCCGACCTTCTATTGACTCAAGTTTGACGATATCATCACAACCATCAGTTGAGGCGCAGACTTGTGTATGGAATAATTGTTATTTTTCTCTATAAACTATGTTATGCTGGAGACTCCAAATATGGACTGAAACCTCCAGTAACTGTGAGTTAAATAAACCTTTTTTTCCCTCATTTTGAGTGTCAGGTATTTGTCCCAGCAATGAGAGAAGAATAACTAAGACAATTTTGTATCCTGCTGTGTTCCTGATTTTAAAGTGAAGGCCTTCAGTTTTTGCCCATTTAGTCTGATGTTGGCTGTTGGTTTCTCATAGATGGCTTAGCAGATTGATACATAGATCATCTATTCTGATTCTCTTCTCAAAGACATTCTTGGAACCTAACACTGATTTTAAAATCAAAAAAAGTATCCAACCAACAAAGAGAACAATACTTTCATGAACATAGATGCAAAAATCCTCTACAAGATACTGGCAAACACAATGTCACAAATCATGAAAAAGACCATGCACCATGACCATGTAGGCTTCATCCCAATGATACAAAAATGTTTCAATGTACACAAATCAATAAATGTAATTCATCACAAGCAAGGACAAGAACCATATGATCATCTCAATAGATGGAGAAAAAGCTTTTGACAGAATCCAACATACACTCATGACAAAATTCTGAAGAAAAAAGGTATAGAATGACTATCTCAATCAGATGAATATTATTTATGACAAACCTACTACCAACTCTGAAAGCTCTTCCTCTAAAATCAGGACAAGTATATCCACTGTCATCACTCCTATTTGACACAGTGCTTGAAACATTAGCCATAACAATCATGCAAGAAAAGGAAATAAAAGCATATGTATACGGAAAAGAAAAAATCCAAGTTATCACTACTTACATATGACATCATCCTCTACAGAATAGCACAACAATTTCCCCCATAGATGCCTAACTTTGTGAACTAAATTCAGGCTACAGCAAGCTAAAAAAAAATCAACACACAAAATCTATAGTTTTCCTGTACAACAATAATGAACTCACTGATAAGGAAAGTAGGAAAGTAATGCCATTTTCAATAGCCTCAAGAAAAAATAAACACTTGGGAATAACCTAACCAAGGAAGGGAAAGATCTCTACAACAAAAACTACCAGTCTGAAAAATTGATCAAAGAGGACATCAGAAAACAGAAAGATAGATTCTGTTCCTGTATATGCAGAGCCAATTTAACCAAAATGGCCATGCATCCAAAACTGATACACAGATCTGGCATAATCCCAATCAAACTACCAATGACATTGCTAAAAGAACTATTAAAATGCACCCCAAAATTCATATGGAACCAGAAGAGATTGAGAATACCAAAGGCAACCCAGGGTACCAAGAGCAAAGTTAGGAGGCAGCACAATCTCAGATTGTGAGTTATATTACAAAGCTACGGTGATCAAAAAACACACCATGATATGGTACAATAAGTGACACGAGGATGAATGGAGCAGACAGAGAATGCAATGACACACGACACAGTCAGGTACCTGATCTTTGACAAAGGGGTCAAAACATTCACCAGAGGAAAGATACTTCTTTAATAAATTGTGTTGGAGGGCCAGCCAAATAGCTCAGCAGAATCAAGCACCTGCTTGACAGAGCACAGCAGCCCAGGTTCAGTCTAAGGCATGTTGTGCTGGCCCTGCCCCCAGGGTGTGCTGAGATGGCAGCTGAGACTGGGCGTGGTGGTGCACACCTGTCATCCCAGAGCTTGGGAGGCTGAAAACAGGAGAATCACTTCGAGTCCAATCTATGTGGTGAGACCCTGTGCTAAATACATAAAATAATAATCATCATCATTTTAAAATGGTGTTAGGAAAGCTTTCTATCCATATGCAGAAGATTGAGTCTAGATCTATACCTTTCATCATGTACTAATGTAAAACAAAAATGGATCAAGGATCCAAATGCTACAACATAAACACAATATGAAGATAAGCAGGGAAGTCTCTTGAAGACATATGTACAGAACCATATTTGCACAAGAGATAGTACCAAGAGGCAGCCAAATAGGTCAGCAGCAGATTAAATCACCTGCATGCAAGAACAGGGACAGGGAGTTTGATCTCTGGGTCGTCTGTGCTGGCTCTGTCCCCCGGAACTTGCTGAGATGGCAATTGAGACTAGGCAGGGTGGTGCACACCTGTATTCACAGCTCTTGGGAGGCTGTAAATAGGTGGATCACTACAAGTCCAATCTAGTAGTGAGACCCTGAGCACCCTCTTCCATAAAATAAATAAAAGTACCAAGAGTCACCAAGTGGCTTTATATCAAATTACAAAGTTCTTCCTGCACAGCAAAGAAAATATCCAATAGAATAAAGCAAAATGCTGCAGCACGGGGAAAGTTCTGCTCTTCCTTGGACTGCATACAAAGAATTCAAAAAAAGTTAGACCGTTCCCAAAGTAAAGGACCCCACCCAAAACGAGCAGGTGAAATGAACAGGCATGTCATAGAAGAGGTACAAAAGGCCACTAAATACATGAAAACATGTTCAGTTCTCCGGCCAGTAGAGAAATGCAAATTACAGCAATGCTGAGATTCCATCTTATTCCAGAAAGTACGGCCATCATCAAGAAGTCGAATCATAGCCAATGCTGGAGAATCTGGGTGGTGTGTGTGTGGGGAGGGAGCCCTAGTCCATCATTGGTGGGAACGTAAATCCAGCTGTCCCCGTTCTAGGTACCTTCCCTAAATAGTTAAAGCTACCATGTCACAGTGTCACGTGGATGCTCATGTCCACAGCAGCGTAACTCATAACCTTGGAAGTGGCCTACATGTTGCTCCACAGAGGGATGAAGAAAACATGACATTTTCATACCGTGGAGCACTGCCCTGCCACGGAAAGGGACAGCTGGGGTCGTTTTTAGGAAAATGGTTGTACCTTGAGATCTTAATATCAAGCGCGGGCTTAGTGGCACACGCTTGTAATCCCAGCACTTGGGGTGCTGAAGCAGGAGGATCAGTGTGAGTTTGAGACCAGCCTGGGCTACAAAAGTGAGCTCAAGGCCAGCCTGAACTGCATAGTGAGACCCTGTCTCAAAAAGACAAAAAAAAAAAAAAAAAAAAATCAAGCGAAATAAATCAGATGCAAGAGCTTAGATATCATATGGTTCCTCTTACATGAGAACCAAAAGTATAAAAGAAAATAGAAAACTAGTAACACAAAAAAGGAGATAGATCTTGGGAAAATGGGGAGAGGAAGAAAAAGGTGAGATGCGTTATATACACGCACCAGCTCCCCATCACCATGGTCACCCCTATGTATACTGCAAGCGTGTAATAATAATAAAAAATAGAAGAGTGGAAAAAAATTCAACTTGTTCTAGTTGTGTGTACCTGTAATTCCCGTGTTCTGGAGGCCAATGCAGGAGGATCACGAGTTTGCAGCCAAGCCTGGGCTGAACAGAAGGATTCTGTCTCAAAACAAACACAAAGAAGCAACACAAAAATCCATACCCGCAGCTCTTTGAAAGAAAATGAGAGCCAGGGATATAGCTCAGCAGCATAAGTGCCCACCTGAAAAGCAAAAGGTTCAGGGTTCTATCTCTAGTGCTGCAAAAAAAAAAAAAAAAAAAAAAAAAGGAAGAAAGAAAGAAAATGAGTGCCTAATGATGACCAGTAGGTGACACTATTCTCTACCTAATGTGCTCAGCTTTCCCTAGATGGATTTCAAAGCATTGAATTTTGGGGTAAGGGGGTAGGGACTGGGAAGGTGGTGGGGATCTTTCCCCCAAAAAAGACAAGCCCAGGTTGATTGATCTTTGCTGAAAAAAAAATCTGTCTCTACAGATTTGAAGCACCATCAAACATTTTTCCAGTGACTGTAAGTACTAAATGGACATTACAGATGATCTACTATGCTTTCCTCCTTCCCCAGCAGTCATCTGATCAGCATATACTTCTCTGGCCCTGGAAGGCGCTCCACTTGCCCCCTTGCACAGCTGCACTCCCAGCCTTGGCACCGCTCCGCCTCCCTCGCCTGTGTGTCTGTCCGCCCAGCCCGGACTGCTTTCTCGCCGTGCCCCTGGCACCACCCACGCACAGCCTGCTTTCCCTGGCCTGCTCTTCCTTCCCTTGGGAAGCTCTTTACCAGGTCGTGGCTTCAGCGGGAACGCTGCTGATGTTCATCTCTCCTCTATGTGGGTAAGAGTCATGGTTCCTCTAGGGGCCCGGCTGGACTGGGCAGGAGCTGCCCTATGGCATTCCTCTGAGGATCCCTTTGAGCCAATGTGCATTCTCTCTTCTGTCACCTGCAGGATTTGCAGGGCTTTGTTGACATTTCACTTACAGGAAAGTAAAGCAGAAACTGGTTTTTGTTTTCTGACCTAGATTAATTTGCGTGTGGTCAATGGCAGAACTTATTTTTTGCCTCCATGTAAGTGTGTGTGTATGAATTATGAGACCAGGCTGAAAGCAAACCAGTGAGGACTGGACCAAGAACAATGAAGACTCATGGGTCGGGCAACCTTCTTCTTGTCTCCACTCCCTCCTTGCTCGCCTGAGCAACCTCAGGTAAGGCTCTTTGTAGGTCAATTAGTCAGCACTTGGTTCTTTTATAAGAGTGCCAATTGTACCACTGTTGGGCATATTTACAAACAATTAAGGATGGTTTAATACAGTGCCCACAGTGGCCGGGGAGATAGCTCAGTAGAATAAGCACTTGCTTGGCAAGCACAAGGTCCTGAGCTCAATCCCCTGTACTGCAAGAAATAAATAAATTAATGATAATAATAATAATAATAATAATAATAATAATAATAATACAGTGACCATACACTCAGGTTTACATCAGCACAACTCAATAGCTAAGCTGAGGAAACATACAAGCTACCCACCAACAAACACATGGGCCAAGAAAATGTGGCATAGATACTTTCAAGAATATTACTGAGCCATAAGCAATGATGAAATCATGTCTTTTGCAAGAAAATGAGTGGAACTAGAAATCATGATGTTGAGTGAAATTAGCTACACTTGAAAAGTTAAATACTGCATTTTCTCATATTCAAGAAACTAAAAAAAAAAAATAATACAAATTAATGAAAAATTAAGACAAAAGAGAAAGGACAGAAAGCCAGAAGGTAGATTTCTAGACATGTGGATGGGGATAAGCAAGAGGGGAAAGAAAAGGGAAAAGTGACAGGGGACTTAAGTTGGGTGACATATGGAAGAAGCATGCAGGGATTTCTCAGAAGGGACCCCATCATACTGAAATACTAACATGCATAAATTTAAAATGAGACAATAATACATGTCTGAAGCTCAAGTTCTCAGACCAAGGACGTCTTGATTTCCTATTTTTAAGATCTAGAGCTTCATCTTACAACTCTTGCAGTTTCCTCCCATGGTAGCCCAATAAAGAGTTTCTGAAAAGAGACTTGATGAAATATTTACTCAATGATTCAAGGTTCATTCTACATAAACACCAGGGGTCCTTTGAACTACTAGAGTGAATTAGGGAATTGGGCGTCGTGACATGGTGATAAAAACAGGACTTCATCCCTTCCCTTCCCAGACACGGACCTGCCAACGATTCTCACTCTCTCCCAGCAGTTGATCTGCGCCACAGCGCTGCTGGGAATCCTCCCTCTTTCCAGCCACAGGTTGGCATCACTGAGCTACGCCCTCAGCCAGGATGTACTTGGCCCATGCAAAACACCGTGTGCACTTCTGCTAGGAGCAGATGCTTTGCTCGCTTCTGATCATTTCCTGGGACATGAAGCCGAGAGAGGCTTGACAGACCAGCGCTGAGAGCCTGGAAACAGGGTCTCCACTGGTTTCCTAGCAGCCGTCTTAATGGAGCTCCTTATTAAATTGTTTTTGTTTCCTCTGTTCTGAAGCATCACTTCTTTGTTTCACCTCACAGGTGTCAATGTTCTGGTTTCTCTTCAGATTGTATACATTCTCTGGCTTTTAAACTTAGGTATTTAGTGTGAAGCTCAAATATACTGCAAATGCTTCTCCTGTATGGTAAATAGGTTATTTTAACAATAACTGGAGTGCTTCACCCTCTGAGGAAGTTTAAATTTTTGGAACTCAGAGTGAAACAAGTGAGAGGAAATGCTTAGAAAATCCACTTACCAAGCTTCTCAGCAGGTACAGGAAGTCTACCAATGACGTCATCAAGCTTTATCTGTTTCTATGTAAATTCTGCTCCTCAGGCTATGTCTACATGCTCATAATGGAAGTAGTGGATTTATCTCTTCACAAATATGGTGGATGGTCCAGAAGCACGAGCAAGACCTTATCAGTACAAAGCTGGAAATGCAGCTGTTTTTGTCCATTTCTCCCTGATCCCACTTCACTTGGGATAGTAAACTGACAGTGTCAACTTGAGTGAAAAATGCCCAATTAAATGGGATCGGCATATCTCTGAGCATGGCTGAAGAGGTTTACTGAAGTCAGAGCCCCGCCCTGGGTGTGAGTGGCACGGAACAATAAATAGGCTGTCACCTGGATGGGGTCCAAGGGGAACGAGGAAGGAAGGCTTGGTTCTGTTTCTTTGGAGGAGCTTCAGGGTTCACCATCTTTCTCTCTAGCACTAGGAAAAATGCTCGAAGCAAGGACCAGAGCTCCCCAGAACGTTCTCAGTGACATCAAAGTCCTGAGCTCCTCCAATGGTAATAGCCAAGCTCCTATCAAGAAAGCCAGCATGCCAAGTTTCTCCAGGAGAACCCTTCTTCCTCTCCAGTCCTTCTTTTCTATGCTGTTGGCAACAGTCCTCAGGTGGGCCCTCCATACTCAGCACCACAACACTTAGTTTAGCTGCGTGTTACAAGTTGACCACCAATATACATATATATTGTATTTTAGGGAAGTGTCTACAAGATGTTCAGGGTCTCACTACTAGATTGGTTTGGACTCATAGTGATCTGTCTATTTATAGCCTCCCAGGAGCTGAGATTATAGGCGTGCACCACTGCACCCAGTCTCAATGCTGTCTTAGTGAACCCCAGGAGCTGAGCTGGCATGGCAGGCCCAGGGATCAAACCCCTGGCCCCTGCACCTGCTTTCAGGCACTTTAATCCACTGAGCTATTTGGCCGGCCCTCTACAATGACTGTAGATCAATTAGAAATAGATAACCGCCGGGCGTGGTGGCTCACGCCTGTAATCCCAGCACTCGGGAGGCTGAGGCAGGAGGATTGGTGCAAGTTTGAGACCAACCTGGGCTACAAAAGTGAGCTCAAGGCCAGCCTCAACTGCATAGCAAGACTCTGTCTCAAAAAGACAAAAAAAAAAAAAAAATAGATAACCAACCAGAAAATATCAACTGGGTCAACTCAACTTTGATTTTTTCCTATTAACTCCCATATTTCTTCACAGGCAACACTAAACTACATGCCATGATTTTGTTTTGTTGATATGCTATACCTCTAAAACATGTACTTGCCAGTACAAAGCCTGATGTGCCTAGGTGCGAAATGAAGTTGGAGGTTAGAAGAGGTCTCATGGTCCAGTTTGGTACAAAGTAAGACCAGGCCCATTGGGTGACAAGAATTTAAGGAACAACTAACTTAGGGGTGCAGAGTTGGAGGTTTAACACTGCTTCACCCAACTCAGGAGAAGCGTTAGCAGCCAGTGAGACCTGGCTGTCACTCTGACCCTGTTTGCTGCACACCTGATTCCTTTGAGACCCTTCTCCCCATCCCTTGCCTCAGATCTGACACTCAGGACTTACTTATCAATTACTTTGTTTCTTAAAGACACTGGCCTCATTCCACCTTGGCCTACTACGTTCAGCTGCAGGTGTGTAATACTTTCTGTATAAACCCAGACCCCTTTTGTCTTAGTTCCTTTCTTTCTTGCTTCTGGGACAAATACCTGATGCTCAAAATGAAGGAAGGAAAGTGTTATTAGCTCACAGTTGCTGGAGGTTTCAGTCTATATTCGTCTGGCCAAGACTGAGTAGAACTGGGCAGATAACATCCAGTTCATGGTGGCGGAACAGCAACAATCGTGACAGAAGCAACCAACCAAACAGGGCAGCAGAGCGGCAGCTTTAGAATGTCTCTTTCTCTGTATTACATTCAGGCTCTCCACCTCAGCGTACCTTAGGCTACACCCATAATCCTAGAAGTACTTAGCACACATAATCCCAGGGATCATGGATTAAGTCTCAAACTCTAGATCAGCACTAAATCACATAATCCCAGTGACTTGTGAGTCAAGTCTCAGTCTATCGAAGTCCCTGTCCCATGACTGCATGAGGCTTTGGGGGGACAACTAGACATACAGCATCACACCTTTCTAAGAAATTTTTATGTTTGTTAGTGCTTGTAGTACATAATTCCCTTAACCACAGGAAATTGGCACATGTGCATAATAAATCTATTTCTCCATGGCTCTCTTCCCTCCTGGCTGCGTCTTTCCCTCTTCTGTGCCCCTCCCTCCCGGCATCCATCCAGCTCTTGATCTCCTTGCTCTTTTTGCAAGTAGACCATTTTCTCCAGCTGGTGGCAGAAGGGGAGGCCAGAGGGGGCCCAAATACAAATGTTCCCCCACCCACCTTGAGGAGTTTGTACCTTTCTGCTCTTCGCAGTGGGGCCTTCTGAGAGGCTTTTGCACTACACTGCCAGCACAGGCCGGAAATGGCAGGCACTTCAGATCCTCTAACTGGGCTAGGGGGCAGATGGCATCAGCAGGTAGGTGCTGCCACCTTGTGGTGCCTGGTGGGTGACTCTGGATGGAGTTCTGCATCTTTTGAGTCCTCCTTGCTGCCCGCCACAACCTCCCATCTGGTGCTGTTATGGTGGCTCTTCTCTGCCCCTTTTCTCTCCCTTCTCCCACCCACCCACTTCCTGAGGTCACCTCCTGCACTAGTATTTTACTGCTGTGTAACACTTCACCGTGATCCAATCACCACATCTTCACTACCTGCAATAAATGTGAAACCTGTTCCACGGGTCAGAGGTCTGGTGACATGGCCTGAGTTCTCTGTTTAGGACCTCACCAGGCTAAAGGAAATGCAGTTGCCAGCCAGGCTGGGTGCTTCTACGGAGCCTTCCAGAAAGAGTCTGCTTCACCCTTTTCCTTACAGTGGTAGCCCTAAGGTCCCTGAAACCTTAATGTCACCTGGAGCTGTTCTCACTGCTGGAGGCCACACTCCAGCTCACTTCTTGCTCCATTTCCCAAGCTTGGGAAAGCATGTCAACTCTATGTTTCAAATTTCCCTGGTTTCCCCCTTCTGCAACCAGCTGGGGAAATGTTACCACTTGTACAGAAAGGGTTGTTGTTAGATTAAACCAACCTGAGTAATCTCTGTTTTTTTTTTTTGTTTTTTTTTTTTAATTTTTTTTTCTTGTTTCAGAACCTTTGTTTGTTTATTCACTCATTTTTATGGCCGGTTCAGCCCACCTTGAGGGCAGGGCTGGCGCAGCATGTGGTGCCGGGGATTGAACCGCGGTCACTGAAGCCACCCAAGCTTTCCCAAGCAGGCACTTTAGACCACTGAGCCATCCCACCGGGCCCCTAATCTCTGTTTTTGATGAACTCAGTCAGCTGATTTTTGCTTCCCTTTTGCTAAAATAATCTCAATCATGGTATCTCATCACATGCAGCCTCAGGGATTAGGGTGGAAATCTTGGAGCTACATATTTGGGAGTCCTGCTTCCCATACCTCCCAACTAAATTACCAGCATAAATCCTTGCCCCAGGCTGTGCTTTGAGGGGAAGCAAAAGTAAGATATTCTGTGAAGAACAAATGAGTATGTCTTAACGTTTTAGTTGTGATTCCTACCATTCCAACTAAATTCCAGATTTTAGAGACATCTTCTAAGTTAGTCATCCTTTTTCATGACTGGACATTTGTAAGAGAAGTAAGCTGTTTTCCTCTCTGTTGATGCTTCCTCATATACCTACTCCACTTTCTCTTTCAGGGATCGCCAGACACTGCTCTCAGGAGAAGCTGCATGGCATCCTAGAAACTCAGTTGTGGGAAACTGAGAGGCCCTGACCCTGGGTTTCCACAGTGTCATCACTCAGCAGGGAGGGGTCTTAGAGACTCTCTGGATCTTCTCTACGTCATTATGAAGTTCAACACTGATTTGGTAACTATTCTCTTTCCTCTTAAGACTCCTCATTCATTCAACCAGAGAGGAAAAAGCAGAGACTGAGTGGCCCATGGCTACCCACAGGAACGTCACCAAGAAGCTTGTTAGAAACCTCAGGCCCACCCAGATAGTTGAGTCAGCTTCTGTATGCCCAAGGGGCACCCAAACAGTTGGCCATGGCATTAGCACTTAGAAGGGACTCAGTGGAAAGGATTCGGGCACCAAGGTCAGAACTCAGGAACACACTTCCTAGTAGTCTCTGAGGACAAGTGTGACGAGGAAGGTCCAGCAGTTCGACGAAGCCCACTTGTTATGTAATGATTTCTGCCATTGACGTCAGTGACCTCAGCACTTCCTCCTCATGCTACTCCTGGAGTATTGCCACCATATAAGATCCAGGAACGCACCTTTTACCTACACCCAAGAGACAGGTACACCTTCCGGGAGGAAGGAGAAGCTGGGACAAACAAGCTCAAAGAAAAACGGGCCTCCTCTTTCCTGCCTCTTGAAGATTTTTATCCTCTGCCCACACCCTGTCCCTGTCCTCACATTTTCCCCTTGTCTTTCCAAATGGGAACACTGCAGGGCTAGATTCTTTTCTCTGCTTCCTTCCTAAATTCTCAGAATTTCACATTCTTAATATTCACTGAGGTGACTATCAAAAAGATGGCCAAGAGATCTGGCATGGAGGCCCATCTTAGTGACTCTTCTGTTGTTGCTGGGACAAATACCTGACACCCAAAATGAAGGAAGGAAAGGTTTATTTAGCTCACAGTTACTGGAGGTTTCAGTCTGTACTCAGTTGGCTCCAAGGCAGACAGGCATAATGCAGAGGCCAGCAGTTCCTGGCGGCGGAACAGCAACAAAATGGTGACAGAGGCAACCAACCAATCAGGGCAGCAGAGCAACAGCAAGAATCTGTCTCCCTGTCTCTCTTTTTATATTGCATTCAGGCTCCCCGCCTCAGCCTATCCCCTTAGACCACACCCACAATCCCAGAAGCACTCAGACGCATAGTTCCATCAATACTAAAACACATAATCCCAGTGCATCATGAGTCAAGTCTCAAACTCTAAAATTTCCCACCCCATGATTGCATGAGGCTTTAGGGGGACAATGAGACATAAACCATAACAAGGCCATACAATATCCTGGTTCCTGTCTTGTTTTCTCTCTTATCTCTCTCTCTCTCTTTCTCTGGTATACAGGAACTGAACCCAGGACCTTAATGCTGACTTTTGGTATCTGATTCACAAACCATAGTAAATTAGAAAAGAAAATTAACTTGCTAGAGATAAGTTCTATTATTTGCAATAGAGGATACAGTTAATTAGGTAAGACTATTATTTGCAATAGAGGATACAGTTAATTAAAAAGCAGAAACTCTGTGTATACACACACACACACACACACACACACACACACACACACACATCTCATGAGTAGCATTCACCCCTCGATTGTCTTCTAGCCTGAGAACACTATTGCTATCACTCAGAATACTACTTATTTATTTATTTAATTTCTTTGAGTGTGCGGCACGGCAGGGCGCTCAGGGCAGGACGCTGCTAGTTTACTTCCTGCAGCATTTTCTCTATTTCCTTCTCCCAGTTTTCATCCTGCTTCTCTGCCTCTGTGACCAGCTCATACCGCTGAAGCTCCTGCTGCAGTTCCTTCTCCCCGTCCTCGGAGTTCCCTTCCGGGGTGGCTGCCCCTTCTTCCTTTTTGTCAAGGACAAGCTGCTCCATATCTTTCCTTAGGTCTTCCTGATTTAAGGAACAGGTACCAAAGGCATCACTGACGAACTCAGAGAGGCCTGGGTTCGTGGAGATGTCCTCCTCATCTTCCTGTGTCTGAAGCTGAGATCCGATCACGCCAGGCAGTGGTTGGGGCCACGCGGCCTCTGCCTGCGGCAGCGAGTGAGCACCCACGTGGCCGCTCTCCCTCTGGCCAGAGGCCTGCTGCTCCATTGCCAGGGCGGTGAGCTGGGCCGCCTGCTTGATGAGGGCCACGCGGTAGAAGTAGTTCCTCCAGAACACCTCCTCCTTCACGAGCTTGGGGACCAGGGCAAAGCGCGTCTGGCTCAGCCGCCAGTCCTCCCGCAGCATGACCAAGGCCACGGCGTGCATCTGATCCAAGTCGAAGTGGAACTGCGCGCCCGCGGGGGGGTCCCGCAGGAAGTTCCTCCTGTCCGCCGCCAGAGCCAGGACCTGCTGCCGGATGGTGTCCTCGTCGGTGCTGTCCACCCAGGGTGGCACGGCTGCGTCACACTTCTTGGTGTGTTGTTCTTCCACAAACTTTTGCTGCTCCTTCTGGAAGTCCCCTATAATTGTCTTGTCAATGAGGTCGTCTATTTTTCCTTCTTCTACGGACTTCTTTATCGTCTGTGCTGTTTCAGCGACTGACTTGGTTATCTTTTTGGTGGCAGCACTCACAAAGTTAAACAGATAGTCGCCGAGGCCTGCGCCCTGAGGGAGGAGCTCGGGGTCCTCGGGCTGCTGCCCTGTCCCGGCCTGTGCCGCCGTTCTGGGGTCCTGCTGTGGCTCACTGTCCTCCGCCAACATCTCGCCGTCAGTCCCTACAGTCCGCAGGCCAAACCATCTGCCCAACCCTCGCAACATCCTGCCTGCAGGGGCCCTGTGGGACACTGGACTCTGAAGTCTACTCGGAAGATGACCGGAAGAGGAAGTGATTGCCAGGAAGTCAGTCACTCATGGCGATGCAGCCTGGCATGTGCGTCACTTCCGGTCCCCAGTTAAGTCTTAATAGCAAACCAAAACCAAAATAAAACAAATGCAAAAGACTGCTAGATATACAATGCTTAGCTATTTAAAAAATCCCATCACAATAGTGTATATGTAATTCAGACAAATTTCTTCAGGGATAGAATCAAAATTTGACTGCTATTCTAAGATTCTACTTAGAGTTTTATAGCCCGGAATGTAGTACAACCCTTTTCAAGCTTTTCAAGAAGTTTTAATATATGTTCTCCTACCAAAGTGGACCAGCAAAAGACCAAGATGTATTTGATTAAGCAATTTCAGGAAGATAAATGTATTTCTAAAAGCAAGGCAAAGAATCATCTTTATGGACTCAAGATTCCTATGACTCTGAAATTACAGATGAAATGTTTTAGAGTACATCTGGGTTCTTGAGAGTAATATAGGATAATATATGGAGTGGAAGTAATTTATTACAGGCAATCAGTTTTTACCATGGTGAAGGATAGTAATTTTCAAATCTTCAGCATGAGTCAAGAAACTGGATAACGAGGACAGCTGATGTTTTAGAGGCCTGAGAAGCATGGAGCTGATACTGTAGTACTGATCTAAAGGCTAGAGGGATCAAGACTCAGTCAGAGCCAAGGTACCAGTTCAGGTTTGAGTCTGAAGTTAGGAAAAAGACAAAGGTCCCAATCTGAAGACCACGAGGCAGAATTCTTCTGTCTGAATGAATTAGTCTTTTTCTTCTGTGCATGTCTTCCACTGATTGGATGAGGCCTACCTGCAAAAGAAAGCAATCAGCTTTGCTGATTCACATGTTCATTTTACGAAAAACACTCTCACAGAAACATAGTTATCTGGGAACTACATGGTACAGTAAACGTGACATAGAAATTAAGCACCACACAGAAATATGTCGAAGCAAACAACTGTCAGGCTTCTCAGGTTAGAAGGAGCCTAAGAATTGCTTGGTCCAATAACTCATATTATTTGAATACTATTTATATAATATTCAAGTTTTTTCTATAGCATATCTAATGAATGATTTACTAGATTTTACTAGAATCTAGATATCTCAAGAGATAATTCCTTTTCATTTTGGATAACTCCTAGGATGATGCTGTTATACTGAGCCACAACCCACTCACTTGCAGTGCGTATCAATGTGTCCTATCTTTATGTACTTGGGCTTCATCAGTAGGGAAACTGGGAAGGAACAGAACTGAGAGCAAGTAAGGGCACTCACTTAAAATATTTCAAGACTGCTTCCATTAAAGAGAAATCACGTTTGTGTTCTCCATTCTGGAAGAAAAAGGAGCATTTAAATACCATCACTGTCTAGCAAAGCAACAACGATTGCCTAGAAAAATCTACAGTCCCTCGTTGTTGTAATTAACAGGGCACTGTTGCCAATGCTTCTATACTACATGGAGGCTTATGTTTTCCACATTCTAAGTTTTACTTCCTGTCCTGTTGTCTTTTCTGGGTTACAGCATAATTGTCAGCACTTTAATAATAATAGCAATAACACTAATAGTAACCACTAATGTTTATTTACTGCTTATTTTGTACTGGGCACTGTACCAAATTTTTATGTTATTTTACTTAATCCTTTCAGCAGCCCAGTGACATAGATGATATTATTAATAGTCTCTCTCTCTTTTTCTTTGTTTATGCAGACAGGGTCTCATTACATAGTTCAGGCCAGCCTTTAACTTGTGGCATTCCTGTCTTAGCCTCCTTGAGGTTCAGGTACAGGTGTGTGTAACATGCCCAGCTACACTGCTAACACTCTCATTTAATGAGTAAGAAAACCACAGCATTCTGTTTTCAGACCATGAGGATTAGGAGCAGATAAGTGGTTGCCACAAAATGGCAGTAGAGGAGGAGTTTAGTATGAAACAGCATGAGGGAAATTATTGAGGTGAAGGAATTGTTTCATCACATGATAGTGTTTACTTTGTTGAATGCATTTATTAAACTCCGTGCGGTTTTAATTGGGTTGATGTTATTTGGAGTTCTATATGCATTGGTTAACTGAATGTCAGATTGTTTTCCCATACTTGGGAAGGTTTCTGCTATTACTTCTGTCCATATTCTTTGTATATCGTTTGTATTGACTCCTTTCTCACCGATGTCTATTAATCTCACATTGTTCATCTTTGTATCATCTTGTAGATGATGAATTATTTTTTCCTGCATCCTGGTTGTTTTAAAGAGATCATTTCTTACCTTTTCACTAGCAATACAGTGTCTTTAAGATCTGAAAGTCTACCTTAACTTTCATTCAGACAGCTTTTCCAGCTCATCATTGAGGTTTTTAGTTCCTGTGTATCTCTTTGAGTCTGCTTCATGCAATCTATTTCTTTCCTATATTGTTGATTTGAGGAGTCCATAGTTTTTTTTCTAATCTCCTCTACTTTTTTATCAGTCTTCTTAATTCTTATTAATTCTTTCATTGTGGTTATCCTTTCTTTTTTGCTTCAGAAATTATTTCTGATCTGATTTGCTCTCTACCCTTCTGCAGCTGTCTCTTTATTTCAGATACTGTTAATTCAGAGATTTCTTTTTTTTAACTTTAGAAAGTATTTCCAATTTGAGTTCCTCTCTACTATTCTGCAATTGTTTCTTTACTTCAGAACCTATTAATTCAGAGGTGGGTTTTTTTTTTTTTTTTTTTTTTCTTCAGAGATTATTTCTGATCTGATTTCTTCTATACGTTTCTGCAGTTGCTCCTTTACCTCAGACACTATTAATCCAGAGATTTCAGCTGCATGATTCCCATTTTCTTCTATGTTAGTGTCTCCTGTATTTTTTCTGCATGGGCTTTGCAGCCTGAGATTGACTTTTGCTCTTTCTCTTTTTCATTATTTGTAGCACTGTCCTCTGACCGTTGATGTAGAACTTGGTGCAATTATATCTTTGGTGTAATTCTTACCCAAAAGAGATTATGTGATTAAGGCAGTTATAGTTTTTTTAGTTTATAGAGTTACAGTTAGGAATTCTAGTAGTGAGTAGTGATATTTAGCAGTTGGCAAGCTTTTGTAACTAACGAGTTTGTATTTTACACAATAAGAACAATCCTTAAGTCTGTGTAGCTAAACAGATATTAAATTAGGAGTTTGTATTTAATTTAGTTCATTTAAGTTCTGTCTGATTACCTCCTTTTGACATACCTGGGACCGATAGGACACAGGATGAGGAGGTCAGTCAATCTATCAGGCCATACGGAGCAGGAAGTCACTCCAGCACAGCGAGGAGGTACCCCAGAGTGAAGTATTACCTGACTGATCTGTAAACGCTTTCTTCTTCATTTTTATTTTACACAATTTTTATTGTTACATTCATTTAGGTTTATAAATAATTTATTTGTAATGTGCAATCTATTATTAATTTCATGCCGTGTACTCATTTCAGAAATATTTCTCCAAAATTCACTGTGTACATCTTATATTTTTAACATTTCAATACTTGTCTACAATTTTAATATGTTATGTAATTATTAATTTTCAATAAAGTCAATGAGGAAAAAATAAAAATAAAGAAAAAAGAAAAAAAAAAGTCCCTCACACCTTACAACATAAACCATATCTCAAGAAGCCTCGCATTTAAAGCCTCTTGCCTTTACTGACACAGCTGGCTAGTGCCCTTGTGTGCCTTGAGAGAGTTGCAAGTTTGGCTTCTGCCATTAAATAACCCTGTGTCTGAGGCCTGTCCTGGGCCAGGTGTCCTGTGTGCAAAGGTGGCACTGTGTCCAGGCCCATGGTCCTTGTGACCAGAGCAAGATGGAGATCTCTGTGTCACAACGCCCTTGGTCCCATTGCACGGTGTCAGTCACAGGGCTCATCTCTGCTATTCACTTCTTCCTTCATGGTTTCCAAACTGGCTGCATTCAAATGAACTCGAGAACAAAGATTTTTTTCTTATCTCTACAATGAAAATGCTTTCTGGAGTTATAAGCTCAATAAGCCCAGCGCTTTTCAGGGACAATGAGTTTTTTTCTCAATAAATAACACAATGAAACCTGAGATTTAGCTTTCAACCAAAGAGAACATTTCACAGAGTCACTGCTATCCAGGGAGGGCCCACGTGCCTACTGGAACAGGAGTGGCTACACAGAGAAGGAGGACGGTATCTCTTCAGTTACCTTAAGTGGACTTTATCCAAGTCCTCAAATAAGAAATGCTCAATGACTGTTCCCAGCCCAGGGATAATGGGCTTAACAGATTTACAAATACTCAATAGGAGTCATGACAGGAGAGCATCTGGCTTTGCGCCTCCTCCTACTCAACCCTACCGGTGCTCACCTCCCTTGTGTGAAAATGATGACTTCTACTGACAGCAAGGTTTTAAGCCAGTCAATAAATCAAGTCACTATGAGTAGCCAATTTTGTAAATAAATATATTTTCATAAGGAACACATTGAAAAAGATTTTCCAGATCATTGATTTTATTGCCACCAAAATTGATCAGTGTTCTTTTATTAGTGGTGGCAGGATAAAAGGGGTAAAAGGCAAATCCATCTGAATTATGAAAGATTCTAAAAACCAAAAAGTATGTGTCCTGTTTTTTCATATATATTTTGGAAAGTCAGGTTTGTACACACCATACTAGTCTCTGTGACTTTCTGGAGCCAATGCCACAGTGATCTAAGCCTTTGTACACACCATACTAGTCTCTGTGACTTTCTGGAGCCAATGCCACAGTGATCTAAGCCTTGATCAGAAGGCAGGATGTTGAAGTCCTCATGCACCAAAGAGACAGCAGGGTTAGATCTGGGCTCAAGGACAGAGGCCTTCAGTATTCATCAGGGTTGGCTGTCCCTGCAGTGAAAGGTACTGAAGCCGCAGCTTAGAGAAGTTTCAAACAGGGCTCCAGGCTTCTGCCTCAGAAAGCATGACCTTAGTTGAACCTCCATATGCCTGGGTTCCTCTTTGTACCTGCAGCATGAAACACTCTGGGGGTCCTGGAGGAAACTTCAAGACAAAACTGGTAACATCTCAATAGCTGGCATATTGCATATTTTAAGTTAGTTTTTTTTTCTGACATGGAAAGTGTGTAGAAACTTCCTAACTTTTGATACTTCATGGAGTTTTAAGTATCAAGGCTTTCAGTGTCTAGCCAGTCAGTTAAACAGCACCCATGTGAGTTGAGTAAGATGAAAACTGATTTTAAAATAGAAAAATCTTGCTCCATAGAACTTGTGTCACTGTGAAGACTGAGAAATATTGGAGAAATTTGAGAATAGTTGCTCAATAGTGGTAGAAAAGGTTAAATAAAAGGAACAAGTTGCCTAACATATGCTCCCCTATAAAACACAAAAATGACAGTCATATATAGCAAATTTCAAAAACCAGAAAGTCTTAAGATTAAAAAGCAAAATGTTTATAGAAGAAAAATGCTACAAAATAAAATGAAGTAAATTTAAAAACAAGTAAATCAGAGAATTGTTTCGGTCACCGAGAAGCATGATTTGATAGTAAAGTTGTGCCAACATAGGAGACTCAGGCTATGTCTACCTGGACAGTTTTTCATCCTTACCAACACCATACTTTTTATACAGGGTTTTGGAGTTTTGAAAGAATGTATGCACACATTGTGTTGAGGCTTGACAGATCTCTGAGGTAGATGGCATAGCTTTATTCTATTTAGACATCTGTCCCTGTGTCTCACTTCAAATGGCAATGGCCCCCAAAAGGAGAGAAGAAAGCCCTAGAGTTCATGTGGGTCTGGGTGCATTGTCGGGTCACCTGACAGCCAACTATTCACTTCTATTTTATATTTATGTAGTTATTTAGTTACTTAGTTACTTAGTTACTTAGTTACTTAGTTATTGCGGAACGGGGGATCTGCACTTGTCAGGCAGGTACTTTTTCACTTCTATTTTAGAATCTGGAAAGAAGCAACATGCAGTCTCGAAATCTAAGGCTAGGTCTTCTAAGGGGAGACAGAGGTAAATGGAAAACCTAGGTCTCTATTGTCAGAGGGCTACACCAAAGCCAATTGTGACCCTTCAGAGACTGCTCTTGTGTGAAATTTGGACCATGACAGTACTACAGTGGAGACTAGATTAGGCCTTAGAAGATGGAGTTAGGTCTTTGGAGAGTAAATCAGGCTACTTGGGACTACATTAGTCACCACACCAGCTGGCTGTTCTGCAAGGAGCCTGGCAGCTTGCTGTCCCAAGCATGTGCTTCTCTTCCTTAAGTGCCTGCTTGGCTCATGACTGTTCTACTACATAGAAAGTTGCATGAAACCCTCATCAGAAGCCAAACTGATGCCAGCACCATGTTCTTCAAACTCAGAAGTATGAACCAAATTAGACATCTAATGACCTAAATGACCTAATCTCAGTAACCTGTGACAGCAACAAAACCCCCCAGGCTATGACATGCCAGTTCTCATCACTCATCAGAGTTCTTTGGTGGGTGCCCTCAAAAAGTTCTGATTAAAGCCTCATCAACATTTTCTAGGGAGAGTCCTACAAAGCAGTCCCAGTGAAGGAGGCTATGGGGACCAGTCACACCCCAACGTTAGGCAAGTCCTGAACTTCATTGAGATTCCCTTTCCTAACATGTAAGATGAACGTGTTAGGCTCTGGCCTGTCCACTCTTAAGAGTATTATAAGAGGAAAAGGGGTGCACACAAATGTCTTGTGAGCTCTAAACGGTGCTGCAAACCCTAGCATGAGAAGAGCCTGGAAGATGAGAATTAGCTTGCCAGGTTGTATCTTATTCTTCCCGGCTGTCAGCAATGCAGGTCTCCTAGATCATCATTCATTTGTTGGTGCCATTGGACCAGGCTTGGGCTTCAGGTGTCCTGCAACCTGCTAAGGAGTTGGGTTTGAGCTTTGTTTTCTTTATACCCGGTACATGAACCTTCTGAGGGCACACTCCCTGTGGTAGGAGTAGGAGAACTTACGTCTACTCTGTGCTCCTATTACCCAGGAAAGTAGGACAGTTAAGTATAGATGTATTTTCCTTATACCACGCCTTTAATAGGCCAGTATCTATATGCAGAAAATTTAAAGAGTATTACATTATAGAAAGTAGGGTGCATATCTGTAACTATAGTGTCAAAAGCCCATGAAGATTCTCTTACATTATTTTGTTTCTCTGATCATCTGCTTTTCTGAGGTATAAACTGCTTCTAAAATGAGAAGCATTTTCTTAGGCACACATGGAAAGAGATCTGTGTTTCCTCCTCCTTAATCTCTAAACCCCGGCTGTACCTGCCTACTTTTCCTGATCGATCTCGATGTTGCTTCCCAATAGTGTGCCGGGTACATGTGACTCCATGTACCACCCTGGGAGGAAGTGACTTACTACATCTAAATGGCCCTTCTCAAAAGGAATTAAGCAAGGATTTGAATTAAAGGACGACTTTTGGGGAACTGTAAGGGATCCCAGAATATGTATTTTGCATCATTTATTTAAATTATACTTCTCTTTAGGTACCAATGAGAAGGTAAACTTTCTTTTTTTTATGAATGTCTGAAATTTTTAATCCTTTCTTTACTAGATCACTTTTGATTAAAAAAAACTGTAGAAAGTTAGTAACTGCCACAAGAGAACCCCAGGTGGTGGCATGTGTCAATTTTTCAGAGTTCTGCTTTGTGGAATGTCCGAACGCACTGCTTGGGGTCTTTGCTCATACTTGCCAGAATCATTTGTGGCAGATTTTAGTCCACAGGTTACTTTTCTCCATTTCTTTGTAAACTCTTCAGCATTTTTACGGTCCTTAGAGTATTCTTCAGGTAGGTCAGTCCGGAGCAGGTGCTCAGGCTGGGGTCACTCATCAGTACTATGAGGGACTGGATTACTTGGTCAGGCTTGGTCGCTCGCTTCTAGTTCTCAGTACTAATTACTGGCAGGCAAACTCACCCTTTTTCATCAATGTGATAGATCTTTGTTTTAAATGTTATCTTCAATAGTTTGAGTGGATACTCTGCTGGAAAGTTCATTTCAGTACTAAAGGCCCCTTATCACATGGAGGGTTGTCAGGAACAATAAGCCCTTGCCAAGTCAATAAATTAGCTTCATCAACATGGATGTTATGGAAGTTTTTCATTCCACATTTGAGGATGTCTTCAAACTTCTTCATCAGCCTCCTGATAGCTGCCATCTTGGATCTGGTGCTGCTGCTTTGCGGAAGCATTGCGGAAGGCTGGGCAGCTGAAAGAGAAGGTAAATTTTCAGTTAGGCAGAGGGGATGCAGAGAGATGGGCAAATGGCTTGTGATCTTCAAGCAATGGGAACTGTCTTCTGATACATTTTCCTCACATCTTGGGTTAGAAAATAGGCACCTCATAGAGTAACTGGGCCTCTAGAGCACAAAAGAATACTTCAGAAAGTGAACATATTGATTCAGAGAAAATTAACTCATCCATTCAACCACTTCTGGTTACTTGAAATATTGCTCAGATATATACTTAAACTCAGTGCCAATTAAGTAATGATAGTGTAAACAGTGGTAACATGTGTAGCTAAAATGCAGGGTCTTGCACTGCAGGCAAGTGGAATAGAAGTGTATGATGGAATGTCTGTGTTACATCATGCATAACCACCATGCAGCAGGATTCTTACATTGGGTTCCTACATACCACTTTATGTCTGGACTAAAAACCAGGGGAAATATGAAGCAGTTGAAAAGCTTACAGAATATCCACGTGTTTGACGTCATATAGATAATTTACCTGAGTGACTTCTACATAGTGTTTGTATAATAAAGACAAAATAGAAATCGTAAGATTGTAGGCTAATACAAAATTCCTTTTTTTCCCCATCTTTTTGAGACAGGGTTTCACTATGCAGTTAAGGCTAGCATCGAACTCACCTTCTAGTCCAGGCTGGCCTTGAACTCACAGCAATCCTCCTGCCTCAGCCTCTAATTGTGGGAATTGCAGGCATGCACCACTACATCCAGCTGAAAAGTTCTTTTACCTGCTAGCTTCAAAAGCAATGACATCTTCACTTTCTGACATCCAGGCAGTTGAATATATTATACAAGAGCAGTCACACTTTTCATCTCTCTGTGTCATGCCTTCTTAAAACATGGATGATCCCCACTGACAAATACCAAGTTAGAGAGATCTCAGAAGATTTTTGGTCCTATACCTTCTCTCTCTCTCTCTCTCTCTCTTTTTTTTTTTTTTTTTTTTGTCTTTTTGAGACAGGGTCTCGCTATGCAGTTGAGGCTGGCCTTGAGATCACTTTTGTAGCCCAGGTTGGTCTCGAACTCACACCGATCCTCCTGCCTCAGCTTCCCAAGTGCTGGGATTGCAGGCGTGAGCCACCATGCCCGGCTCCTCTATCTTCTCTTAAGTCAAAACCTACTAGTTATTGGCAAAATTTTCTATGAAAATTTCAAGCATTTAAAGACTTATAACTTCGTAGAATTTAGAAAAACATGGATCTCCTTTGATTAAATATTCAAGGATCAGCAAAGCACAGAATGATTTCACAATTACAGAAAGAAAAATCAAACATTGATCATTCCTTGAAGAAGTACAGAGAGAAAATTAAGACCCAAAAACAAAAGCAACAAAACACCTTCTTTGCCTTGCAGAGCAAATCTAGATATCTACATCAGGTACCAATGCTGCTGTGTTGGTTACTTTTCTCTCATTGAGGAGACAAAATTACTGATGCCCAAAAGGAAGAAAAGAAGGGTTTATTTAGCTCAGTTTGTAGAGGTTTCGGTTTGTAATCAGCTAGCTCCACAGTAGGGTGGCACTGCACTGGGACAACATTCAAGGTGACAGAAGACAGCAAAAGCAAGAAGAGAAACTTCCCATTTTCCCACCTCTTCTTTTCATTTTTGTTTCATCATGTTGGAAAGTACTTTTGCACAAGACTATCCCTGTCTGCCCAGCAGGTAGGTGGGTACAGCTCCCTATGATGTCTTTTCATCATTCTTTTGTTTGGTGTGTCTCTTTTATGCATCTTGATAGTCTTCATTTGTATTTTCTCTGCATAGCGCTGTTTGTGGTAGAGCTTAGCCTTCAGGCAATTTTTTTTTTTTGTCTTCTTTGAATGTTCATGAGTTTCTCGGTGTTCCTTCTTTCTCTTTTTCTCATGATAATCCAAGTGGTATCCATAGAGTTTATGGTGTAATTCAATATATTCATTCTGTGGTCTGATAACCGCTGCAGAGTTGCAGTGGGTAGCCTCAGGCATACAAGTAAAAGTCCTAACTTTGGAATGTGAGTGAGTTGGACCTTGTGACATAAGCAAGCAAGGTTATTTGGGATAAATATACCCAAGTAACCAACAATCTTGAAAATGATCGATGCATCAATGCAGTCTTACTAGTTAGATAGATGTTTCATACAATAACTTACTTACACTTAATGAAAACTATAGATAAATCAGGCAAACCATAACTTGAATACTGCTGAATAACTCTTATGACTGCATTCACCAAGAAAAGTATTTATTAAATTGTAAAAACATTTTTTTAAAAAAGTAACACAAGCAAAAGAGACAGAAACAAGCCTCTTTTCCTTCCCTTATATTTTAAGCAGGCTCCTCTCACTCCCAGTGAGCCCCCCTTCCAGCACAGGATGAGAATGTTTACAAAATAAGGTTCTGGCTCCCTGCTGAGTCACTTATTTGAAGCTTGAAACTTCTCAAGTTGACCCAGTGTATCAACCATTATAATCCACTGCTTATCAACTTGGCATCCATACACATTTTTTAAACTGGTCTCCAGTTCATTTGGAAAAATGCTTAGAGAGGAGTATGCAGTTGAGTGGGAGTTCTAATCCTAGTTTTTTCATGCCACACTGATATATATGCACCCATGTTTATATCAGCATAATTTGTCATAGATAAATCTAGAAAACAACCCAAATACCCACCAACTGGATTAAAAAAGATGTATATTTTTCTATAATTGAGTATTACTCAGCTATAAAGAAAGATAAGCTTGAGTCCTTTATTGATACATGAATGCAACTAGAGGCTATGCTTGTATGTAAAATAAATCAGATCCACATCTGTGAACATTGTATTGTCCCCTTATTGCAAGAACCTGAAAGAATATAATCTGAAAGTTACAAAAGATATAAAAGGGAAAGAAACTGAACATGAGAAATATATAATTGGGGATGGGGAAAAAGAGAAAAGATAGAAAAAAGGAGGAAAATCATGTATGTATCTACACAGGATAGCTAAGATGACTGTGCCATTAATTCCTATCAGCTTTTTAAAAGCAACAGTTAATGCTTAAAATTTATACTTTGTCATCTTCTTCTTTTTTTTTTTTTTTTAATGTTGGGCTCAGCCTACCTTGGGGGTGTGCCTGGCGCAGCATGTGGTGCCAGGGATTGAACTGCAGTCCCTGTGGTTGCCTAAGCTTGCCTAAGCAGGCACTTTAGACCGCTGAGCCATCTCACCAGCCCCAATGTCATATTATTTTTCTATTTTCTTTAAGATGAAAAAATAAACTGGTCCTCAGATGCAAAATTTCTTTTCTTTCTTTTTTTGGGCGAGTGGGGTAGTGGTGATGGGTATCAAGCTCAGGACCTTGCACTTGCCAGGCAGGTGCTTATTCTACTAAGCTATAACCCTGGCGCCTAGTTTCCACATACAAAGACCTATTTATTCTTAAAATTTCACAATTATATAATAATTTCAACATTATAAAACAGGTTTAATAATCCTTAAGAACCAATATTAAGTCTGCCAACATTATCTTAAAATAGAACCATAACATTCTGCCCATGGTCCCCAAAAAACTCATATATATCCCTTTATGAAAAAGATACTTAGCCCATCTGCAAGAGTTTCCAAAGTTGTAACAGCATCAGCACTGCTGAAAAGTTCAAGTCCCAAGTCTCCTCTGAGATATAAGGGGAACTCTTAATACCAAAGAAAAGTGCAACACTTCCAACATTCAACGGTATAAAATAAACATTTTTATTCCAAAAGTTACAAACAGGGATGTGGTGGAGTGACAGGAAAGCAAGTCGAAAACCTAACTGGGCAGATGCTAGGTCCTGCAGTTCCATATGGAATATCTGAAGCACTCTGTAGTAAGCTGTGAGCTCCAAAGGATGTGGGTGGCTCTGGACTCAGGGCATTTCTGGTGGTTGCAGCTCCCAGAGATCCTCTCTTAGGGCTGCTTTGCTTTGACTTGCAGCTTTCCTTAGATGATCCACATTCCTGGCTTTTCCAAACTCCTGGGCTCTCCACTGCACCCTTAGCTTCACGCTCATAACTTCACATAGTGATCTCTCTGGAACATACCACCAGGCCTCTGAGGCATTTTTGTAAACCTCAGAAATCTTGCATTCTGCATGAGCCTAGAACTAGTGTCATGTGGATGATGCCAAGGTCTGCCACCAGCTGGAGCTACAGCCAGGCTTTCTGCTTCTCTCTTGCCTGTGGGGATCAATTGCCTCAATGGCTGGGGACTCTGAATCCAATGTTCAGCAACAAATTCTCTACACTCCCACAGTTATGGCACACAATGCTCTGAAGCTTTTCCTTAAAGCAAAGTTTCCAGTTTTGAGACTGACAAGGGTGGAGACCTATGCCCTCAGACCACCTTGTATGTTTTCCTTTCTTTCTTAGCAATTGAGATCTGCTGAGCTCCATCTTTGCAGTCCACAGCTTTTCTGGAGCATATGTTCTACCCGATCCCAAAACATTGTAAGTGATTCTGCTATATCTTTAATTTTGGTTTTCAACCTAGATCTGGCTAAAAGCCCCCAACAGTGGCTATGCCACCATCTCAACATTTGGTTGTCTTAAAATTTCTTTTGCCAGATTGGTCTGCTGCCTTTAGTCTCATTTCCAGGCTCAGTCTCTGGACACAGCAAAATGTTGACATACTTTCTGCCAAGCCATAATACACATCCTTTGGAGTTGAACTGCCAATGCACTCCTTCCTCCCAGCAGAAACCTCCTTAATCTGGTCTTCACAGGCAATATTTCCATCAGCCTTCTGGGCTTCTGAGCCCTGACCAGGCTGTCCCATGCAGAACAGCCAAAGGTGTTCCAGTGCTTCTTTTTCAGACAATGTCTCCAAACCTTTTGTATCTCTTCCCACAAGCCATTCCCAAAGGCTCTTGAGCCACATGGTCAGGTACAGTCATAGCAATGATCCAACTCTCAGCACCAAAGGAAACAAAAGTCCAATGCCCAAAATTGATTTCATAGTTTGTATATATTTTGGTCCCAAAGCAGGCAGGCATGGTGCAGGGGCAACACTTCAAGGTGGCAGAAGGTAGCAAAAAAGAGAGAAGCAAAGGGAGAGAAGAGCAAAAGGGAGAGAAACAAGCCTCTTTATCTTCCCTTGTATCATAAGCAGGCTACCTCCTCCCCCACCTCAGGGCACGTATAGCACTCACACGATCTCCATGCTCTCCTCCTGTACAGGAAGATGTTCACAACGTAAAGACCTTGGCTCCACGCTGAGTTGCTTAAAGTTCTAAACTGTTCAAGTTAACACATACATACTGAAGTGGGAAAAAATTAATTCCTTCCTTTCAACCAGATGCAAAACCAAAATGTGCCTCTTCTGCTTACAATGAAAATGAGGTTGCAACCTGGGAGATTACATTAGGGAATAATGTAGTCTTGCTCTTGAGGAAAAACCTCCCAGCTGGGCTCTTGAGCTCATTCTAGGAATTTGGAATTTGGATCATTTATATTCGCTAACCTATTTTTCAAGGAAAAGCAAATGAGAGAGAAGGAGCAATGGCGGGACCTGTCGAGTCACAGGCTTGATATCTCCAGTGTCCTGGCCTACAGTCAGCCCAGGAAGCACCATCTCGCTGCCTCCCAACCTGCTGCATGTGAAGAGCTGAACTGCCAGGAAAATGAAGGATCTCAGGTCAGTAGACACGAACTTCCTGTCAAATGCTCTCCAGATCTCTGTATGTTCAAATACCACTTAAACAGACACCTTCAGAATATCTTCAAGAAATGTTAAGATACTAAGTCACAGGTATATGTCCTGGTTGACTCAAAATAACACACACGTAGCAGATCACAAGAAATGGCTCTTCTGTAAAACTTGAGGCTCTAAGAAGCTCATTAGCACAAAACCACTCTACTGAGAGACCAGCTCCTGAGGGTAGCTTGCCTTGAGCACACAGGGGCATTGTCTCCTAAGTTTCCGCTAAGAAGTGCCCATACTGAGAAACAGCCCCTGGCCACTCCTGAAGCCATTTCCTCATGCGCTTCTTAGGACTGTGATTTTTCAAAGGTAAAATTCTGAGCAGTAGGCAAATCTGTTAGACATTGCCACCAAGATCAGAGAGCCAAAGAATTCCCGGGTGAATTACACTGTCTGCTCAGGCGTCAGCACAGTTCCAGAAGTGCAATCAACTGGAGTAAGCGCCACCGTGTGATTTATTTCTTTGTCATTATGTAAGCAATGCCATTAAGACAGGACAGGCAGCCTCTAAGCACCAGCCATCCCATAGCACTTTTAATTTCACAAATTGATTTAAAAATGACATCATTTGGTTTCAAAACACCCCTATGAGGTCAGCAGGAGAGACCTCATTGTCTCACTCTGCAGATGAAGAAAATGAGAGACTCGGGCTGCTCTGGTCTAGTAAATTGCCAACCCCATCCCTCCAACCTGAGCAGCAAAACAGGTGAGTAAACCTCATCCTCCCAGCAACACTGCCAATACTTGTGCACCATCCCTTCTTTACTTTAACATTACAGTAAGAGGAATAATAAGGAAGAATCATAATAACCTGACCATGATCTCTAATGACTGTCCTGTAGCTTCTCATAGAACCCAACTCACTTCAGACTACTTCTATAAGGGCAAAGTGTATTATTTTTTTAACTTTAATTCTCATCCAAATATTGCACAAAGAAACAACAAATCTTTGTTTGAGGGTCTGTGATTTGGTCAGAAGCGAGAATATCAAGGGCTTAAGACAATACATTTTATTTGGATAACACTTAATATTCACTTACCTGTCAAAGCATATGTCAAACATCTTGTTTGTTTAATTCATTTTCATATACCAAAATGTATAGGTAAAATAAACCAGTGAATACACTTTTCACTGTTTATCTGTGTGTTTGGGATCTTACATGGAAAGATCAAAGACTAAAGAAGAAAAACATCTGAAAGCTCAAATATCCTATTCTTCTGCTGGAGATTCCAGACCAATGGGAAGAACTTTGGACTTGCAGGCAGGAATTGCCGATAATAGTTTAGTTCCCTGCCTTCTGAAGCAGGTACATGTAGACCAAGCAGGTTCAGCAATCTTGAAAAGTTAAAATGAGGAAAGTCGTTAACAATGAACAATCATTCAGAAGATGGAGGGACTTTGCAAGCAAAAAAAGACTTAAAATTTATGCTAAGTAGGTCTTTAAAAAATGTCCCACTTAAAGTCCATTCAGCTCCTCACCAAGAGGGAGCCAGCCTTACCAGGTGGCAGTGTCCAGTTGCAAGTCTCACACTGTAGTGGGGAGACCTTCCTCTTTGTTACGTAGAGAGCCATGTGGTCTTGGAACTTGTGGTGAAAGGATAAATTCAATTGGTAAATCTAATCAACTGCACTAGTGTCGTCTTTTCCTAACACACGCACACACACACACACACACACACACCTATGTAAGCAAGGGCAAAAGAGACTTGCACTAAGATTTGTCACTTGAAAGATAACATAATGGATAACATGACAGTGCTCCTTGTGGATGGCCTGCTTTATATCCTGCTTGACAGGAACAGCAAGAACCACCCACCTGGTGACAGGAACTGCCTTGGCCAGCCAGTCTAACCTCACCCTGTTTTACTCTTTTGGAGGTTTTCTTTTCATTGTTTCTCAACAGCTTTATTGACCCACAAATCACCCACAATTCACACACTCGAAGTGCACTATTTAGTAGCTTTTCCTATATTCACAGAAACCTGCAGCCATCACCACAGTCAATTCTAGAACATGGCCATTGCCTCAAAAGAAGGAGCTGTGTAGCTGTCACTCTTAGCTGGTCTTTAGCTGTCACTCTTAATCCTTTATCCTCTCCATTCCTTCCTTTTTAAGCCTTAAGAGTGGCATTACTTTAAATTCCAACAGATTGGCCTATCTTGCTATTTTACATAGCAGGGGAACCATATGACATGTGGACTTAGTGACTGGCTTCTCTCTCTTAGAATAAACATTTTATTTGCATCAGTTCATTACTTTTATGGCTAAAGAAAGAAGCCGGGCATGGTGGCTCACGCCTGTAATCCCAGCACTTGGGAGGCTGAGGCAGGAGGATTGGTGCGAGTTCGAGACCAGCCTGGGCTACAAAAGTGAGC